>OMLM01021277.1:0-12958 GCA_900302695.1 Helostoma temminkii | reverse complement strand
TTATGTCATCTAAAGTAACTATATGATTAGACATCGTATCCCTGAGGTTTTTGGGCCCAAATAGAATAACCTCTGTCTGTCTGAATTAAGAAGTAGAAAATTGCAGGACATCCAGGCCTTTATGTCTTTTAAACATTCTTGAAGTTTGACTAAATTATTTGTTTCATTTGGTTTAATAGCTAAATATAGCTGAGTGTCATCTGCATAACAATGGAAGTTTATAGAATGTTTCCTAATAATACTGCCTAGGGGAGACATGTATAAAGTGAAAAGTATTGGTCCAAGCACAGAACCCTGTGGGACTCCGTAACTAACTTTTGTCTGCGTGGAAGACTCATCATTAACATGAACAAACTGGAACCTATCTGACAGATAAGATTTAAACCAACCTAGTCCTGCTAAAGACAAGAACAGAGAGAAAACCGTTGTCTGAAGCTAATAGAAGATCGTTAGTGACCTTCACCAGAGCTGTTTCTGTACTATGATGTACTCTAAATCCTGACTGGAAATCTTCATTGAGGTATTGGGGAAGTTTTGGGGAAATACTGTTTAATGTTCAATTTCAACGCCATAAGTCAGAATTTTGGATGAAACTTATAGATTGTAATGACTTAAAAGAAGTGTTAAGACAATCAGCATCTACATTGATGTTAAAGAAAAGTGTTTCATGAGATGTAAGTACATTCTTTATTTTATTTATTTTTTCTTTCACAGATGTGGTCTGTAAAGCTCAGTTGGTCATCAATGATGACCCCCAGGTTTCTGGCAGACTTAGTTTGAACAATCACTGAAGACTCAGTGTTGATGCTGATGTTGTGGTGTATTGACAGTCTGGCAGGGAAGACTAGAAGCTCTGTCTTGGAGAGGCTGAGGTGAAGATGTTTTTTCCTCATCCAAGCGGAGATGTCAGACAGACAGGCAGTGATGTGTGATGAGACAGTTGAGTCGTTCGGTGGAAAGGACAGGAAGAACTGTGTGTCGTCAGCGTAGCAATGATGGGAAAAGCCATGTGAGCGGATGATGGAACCCAGAGATGTATTATAGATTGAAAAAAAAAAAGGGGCGAGTGTGGCACACCAGTAGAGAGGCTGTGGGAGTTGGAATCGTGCCCCTGCCAGGATACCTTGAAGGTTCAACCAGACAAGTAAGAACGAAGCCATCAGAGCCGTACCATATGTGTCCAATTCAGAGAGTGTGTCCCCTAGCTTTAGCAGCTCGCAGGGTGGTGACTCCTCACAACTGTGAGGAGTGTTGTTTCTGTAGAGTGACCACTCTTGAAGCCAGACTGTTTGGCATCAAGGAGGTTTCTCTGAGAGAGAAAATCATAGAGTTGATCATAACTGCTAGTTCAAGAAAAGGAAGAAGAGAGACAGGTCTGTAGTTCTCAACAGGTGAGGGGTCAAGAGAAGGTTTTTTTCTAAGGAGTGGAGTAATCTGGGCCTGTAGAAACAGGTGACTATCTCATGCTAGTCAGCAATAAAACCCCTAACCTTGTATCCTGGTATTTGGATTGAACATACTTTTGGTCAATATAACAGTAAACCGTTCACCTTTAACCCTTTAACTAAGTATAACCCTTAAAGATGATCACACTAGTTTAAATTCTTCTTCTCCACACCATCACATAATCATTAACCACTGATCTCTAACTTCTCTCTCTAGAATTTATATCATTTCCACAATCCTCCCCTTGACACACAGTGTCATTACAGTCACAGTGGCAAATTATTTTCCATCAACATACTTTAACATATCACCACCTCAGTATAGAAGTGTCAGTGTGATTTTCAGTCCATGTGAGTCTGAGTGAGTTTCTCAGTATGATGCTTCTTGTTTTCCAGTTCTCACAGTGTGTTCAGACGTTATATCGTCTTCTTAGTGACACGGTAAAGACACTTCTGTCACTGCATCTTCACGTTTCTTCAGTGGTAACATGTCCATGCCACTTCCTTCTCTGCTGTCCTTTACTGAGGAGCAGCTGTGGTGGTGACCACTGTGATGAGTGAGAGTTGGGAATCCTGCAGCCACTGAATCCTCCATAGCTCAGGTGCTGTCTGCTTAGAAGTGGAACCAGTGTCTCCTTCATCATCCCAGTTGTTGGGCTGGTCTGTAGTGTCTGAGTATTTTTTCTTCATGGGAACATCTTCAACCTTCAATCAACCTTCTTGTTTTCTGGTTCGGAGCTTTAAAGAACATTTTTAACTTTACATAATATCTCACACATCAAACTGGATCTAGTGTTTAGGTTTCCATGTTGATATGAGAAAAACTGTTCAATAATCTCTGTGTATGTTTTAGTGTGTTTCTAAATTCTCTGACCTGTCGTCCTCTGCTGTCTCTGTGGTGTAGACTGGAATCCTAAACAAAGTCCTTGGGTCCAAATAGAGCTTGTTCTTCTTGTTGATTAGAACACCTAGACCCACATGACCATTGTAACACCACTGTCTGTACCTCCAGTGTTTTTTCAACACGGTATCAAACTCAGTCCTTCAAAGAGCCAGCAGCTCTTCCTCAGTCTCTTTCAGTTGATCTGACTGTGACTGAGTGTTAAGAGGTTAAGGTTACGGTTAGTAAAAACACCCTCAACATCAGCATTTGGTGCATCTCCTCCCTTGTCATGCTTCCTGAGTCAACAGAAGATTTTCTGGAAGAACAGTTAGTCTGAGTCTTTTCTTCCTTAATGGATAATGTTTTCTTCTTCTCCCACCTCTGAGTCTTCTGTTGCTGCTCATCCCAGGATGATATCAGCTGTCTGTCGAGGAGGTGTCCTTTCAACTTCTTCCTCTCATGTCAAACATGCTGTTGTTCACCTGGTGCCAAAGTGAAACATTTATCTGCATTTATAGCAGAACCTGTAAGAACTAATTTCCTTCCTGTTGTTACTTGACTCACTGGGACAGATGCCTAAACTTTTTAATGGCTTTATCAATCACACGTTTACTCATTCACTCTGATCTTTCCATCTTATTGTATGTTTGATCTCATCACACATACGCTAACTCTACACTAATGATACATGTGTTCTGAGCACGGCCCAATAGAAAGGATTCATACACACTGGAACTGAAGGAGTCGTGTTTTGTTTGTTACCTTATTTACAGTCACATGGCCAGTTTAAACTAGATTGTTACTGTTACATATGTTTGGTCACTTATTCAGGTATTTGTATTTGTTTATTACTAGTAAGTAATAGCACTGTCGCCTCACAGCAAGAAGGTCCTGGGTTCGATTCCTGGGTCAGCCAGGGTCCTTCTGTATAGAGTTTGCATGTTCTCCTGTGTCTGTGTGGGCTCTCTCTGGACACTCCGGCTTTCTCCCACAATCCAAAGACCTGCAGTCAGGTTAACTGGGGACTCTTAATTATGAGAGTGTGAATGGTTGTCTTTGTCCATATGTGGCCCTGTGACAGACTGGAGACCTGACAAGGCGGTTCAGCTATTAAAGAGATGGATAGTAACACTGTAATTGTTTATCAGTTGGATTGAGTGTTTGCTGTCTGACTCCTGTCCCCAACATCAGACCAGGATCCGGTCCCCCATTTGTTGGAGCAGAACTTTCCTTGAGGCTGCTTTGAGACCCCCACCGGTGGTTAAACCTTCAGTCTAGGCCAGGTGCCGATCACCAGTCCATCTCGGTGATCCATGTCAGGTTTGACATGCAGCATGGAGAGAAGACTTTCTTCGACCAGTTCTTTGACCAGTGTTTAAAACAACAATGATTTTAAACCCGAAGAGGACTCACCCTCACAAAAAAATTTATATATATGTGGGTGGTTGGCATTTAAACCGTAGAAAAAAACAAAAAAATTCAAGTACCAAGCATGAAAATTATGGAGTTGTATTGTACCAGCGCTTGCATTTCGTAAAATTTATATGATATATTAGAAATTGTTAAGGAAATGGATTTTTAAATCAGTTTGTTGTATTAGAGCCTAAATAGTCATATGATGTTTATTTAAATTGAAAATGAATCACACTTTTGAGATTCAACAGTTTCTTTTGTAAATTAATTATATTTTGTGTTTTATGTTTAAATCAATGCACAAGTAAAACATCAGCCGTCAGTGTTTATACTTTAAATTAGTTCTGACAATCCCTGATAGAAATCTGACATAATCCTGTGGTATGAGCTGACGCTGTATTCTATGTGTTATCATTAGTAAAGCCTTTTACTGACACAATTATGTCACACGGTGGTGCAGTGTTAGCACTGTTGCCTCATAGCAAGAAGGTCCTGGGTCAATTTCCGGGGTCATCCAGGGTCTTTCTGTGTGGAGTTTGCATGTTCTCCCTGTGTCTTCGTGGGTTCTCTCCCGGCACTCCGGCTTCCTCCCACAGTCCACAGACCTGCAGTCAGGTTAACTGGAGACTCTAAACTGCCCGTAGGTGTGATTGAGAGTGTGAATGGTTGTTGTCTATATGTGGTCCTGCGATGGACTGGCGACCTGTCCAGGGTGTACCCCGCCTGGCTGGGATAGGCTCCAGCACACCCACGACCCCTACGGGGACTAAGCGGTTCTGAAGATGAATGAATGAACTATGTCATAGTGTCACACCATGTGATGAAACACACCACACACACTTTATGAAAGCAAAAACATGAATCATATGATTTAAAACAAAATAATTCACAAAGCTTCTCTCTTCTTGATGCTGGCACAGACTTCACACTGAATGGTCTTTACTTATATTCTGTTTCTTTATATCATATGTTAAGAAAAACACTTTTGAAACTACCCACACAATAATTACATGACATTAGTTTTCAATAAGTTGTAGTAAGATTTTTTAAATAATGGAACAAACTAAGATCTTCTTCTACTCTCAGCTGTTCCCATCAGTCTCCACAGTGACTCTTCTGTCTCCACCTAACTCTCTCCTGTCCATCCTCGTCACTCCTACAGAGAACCTCAACATCTTCATCTCTCCCTTTTGTCTTTTCCTCACTGCTACAGCCTCTAACCTCCAACCTGCCTGCACTCATCTCTTCACATCTTTTCACTGGACTGTTGAACCCAAGTACTTTAACTCCTGCACCTTCTGGACCTCAGCTGTAACCTCACTGTTCTACTTCCCTCCCTTTCGTTCATACACATGTTCTGTCTCACTATGACTGACTTTCACTCCTCTTCTCTCCAGATCAGACCTCCTCCTCTCCAGGTGTTTCTCCACCTGCTCTCTGCTTCACTACAGATCAGTGTCATCTGCAAACATCACTGTCCAAGCAGATTCCTGTCTGTCCTCATCTGTCTACCTGTCCATCAGCACAGCAAACAGGAAGGGACTCAGAGCTGATCCTTACTGCTACTTCCTGCTCTACAGTATTCACCTCTTTCTCTCTTCTTCCTTCCATCTTCTCTGCACACTCTCCTCACTTGTTAGCATCCTTCCATCTCTATCTCTCTGTCTAGCTGATCTGTACAAGTGACCTGGTCATTGAAAAATATCCCATTTCTTTGCCTTGAGTTGAGCAGTTACCAGATGTTGTGATGGTTCTTCTTCTTCACCATGGACAGACGTTAGTGATGGTCCACTTCAGTTGTTTTCTGTGGTCTTCCAGGTCTCCTGCTGTTGCAGAGCTGCCAGTGATTTTCTTCTTTTTCAGATTGTTCCAAACTGTTGTTTTTTTTCTCTCCAAGTGTTTCTGCTTCTCTCTGAAGGTTTTATTGTGTTTTTCAGACTACTTCACTTGTATCATGAAACTGACTGTATATGTGGCAAATGGAGGATTTAAGTATTGATACTGTTAAGTGAAGTAGGTTCATCATTAGATGTGATGATAAATGCCTAAAAACGGACAAAACATACATAAAATGATAGTTATTGGTTACAAAGTGTAATAAAACACTTATCTTAAATGAATAATTATTGTGCGTGTAGAAAAATCATAGGGGTGACACATGGATCATATGGAGTGATCCACTATAATGTTGTGTCACACCATATGAGGTTTCATGCACTTGGCAATAAACTGGGCTTAGTGGTGATGTGCTAACATGCTGACAGTATGTCCCCTGCAATGTGGTATAAAAATCTACAAGGAAATATAATAAAGAAATAATTTAACTTTGACATTTTTATGTCCTGGGTCATGACCAAAAGGACAAGGTCCCAGATACAATGTCACAATGTGAAAAGAGAACCAGAGTTCACTAATGAGCTAAACCTGTCAACACACAGCTGCTCTTCAACCTCTGAGGCTGAGAAATTAATACTATTCAAACTATTAATACTTCAAACTATTGAAGATTCCTGTATTACACTGCTGCAGAAAAAAGCCATCCCAGAACTGTAAATATCTTTAGACCTGTGGTGCTAACATCATGTCATGAAGACATTTGAGAGACTGGTTCTGCAGCACCTGAGGTCCCAGGTGTCAGACCACCTGGACCCTCTGCAGTTTGGATATCAGTCACATTTTGGACCAGAGGACACCATCACTCTCCTACTGCACAGAGCTACTCCCACCTGCAGAGGCAGGGCAGCGCTGTGAGAGTCCTGTTCTCTGACTTCTGAAGCTCCTTCAACACCATCAAGTTCCACCTACCTGCTGCAGAGTTGCAGGAAATGACACTGTGGAGTGGATCACAGACCACCTCACTGGGAGACCACAGTTTGTTCTGTGTATCTGAGGTGGTGATGAGCAGCACAGGTGCACCTCAGGGAACTGTACTGGGACCAATGCTGTTTCCACTCTACACCTCTGACTCTGCTACGACTCAGGAACCTGCCGCCTACAGAATTTCTCTGATGACCCCTCAGGTGTTGCTGCATCGGTGATGATAACGATGAGGAGCACAGACACTGATACTGAGCTGTGCTGAGTGGACAGAGATAACATAATCTCTTATTGAAAAATGACCAGAGCTGGTTCACCACCAGTGATCTTCTGAGATGTTGTCTGATCTGCATAAGTAAAAAAAATGGCTCCTCCCCAACCAAGGTTATCCAGAAACCTATCGATTAAAATGTCAAAATATATATTCACACCATATAATATCATTTTTTGAACTCTCTCACCTGGATTTATTAAAACTGCACTTATAAACAGACATCTGCTTTTTCATACCAAGCTTTTTTGATTCATTGCTCTTTTTTTAATTAAAGTTTAAAAGAACAATATGAAAAAGCTTTGTAACAAATTAGATCAACCATCAAAACCCTCTATCTAATGCTCAGTTTTTTCTCTAGGCCATTAGTGAGCAATAAAACCTCTTTGTCTGCGTGCTGTTATTTGGCTTGAACATTCTTTTGGGTAATATAACAGTAAACCTTTCAGCTTTAACCTTTAACACACACATTTCAATACAGACATAGAAATTCTCCTTCTCCACATTATCACATAAAACATTAACGCACTGATCTCTAACTTCTTATACCAGAATATATAATTTGCCACACTCCCACTATCATTACTTTATCTAAACTAAATCAGATAGAAAATCAGAAAAATACTTTTCAATAAACTGTGTCCTGTACATGTTTGAGTTTAACACGTGTTTAGAGTCTGGGTCTGGACCCGCTGAGTCGTTTGTTTACTGAAACTCAGTCGGACAAATTCCAAAAGAAAAACTCAGCGAGAAGCGAGAAGAGAAAACAAACTGAGTTTGGAACAAGTCGCTGCAGGAGGGACAGAGGCCTGGAAAAACCTGGAGATACCTTGGGCCCACCTGGAGAACCTGGAGAAAGGTAGAACTGAGGGGAGCTCTGGACACCTGAGTGGTGGAAATGTCTCTGCGGACGCAGAAACTGAGACAGCAGATGTTTCAGTTTTCACTGGGATGAACACTCAGTTTCAGCCTGTTGTCACTGAGTCAGCAAACATTTTCTTAAACGGGACCCGGGTCTAAATGGATTCGTACCGTGACTGTTCAAACAAATCACTGTTAAACAGACTTCATTTATTTCAACTAAAACAGCTTCAGTTTGCTGATTTTATGTTTTAATGTTTTACATCTTTCTTTACATCTTTCTCTGTTGAGACCTGTCTGTCTCAACAGAGAAAATCTGTTTCTGTGTAAAATGACCAAACTTCAGCTGTAAAACAAACAACAGCAGAGGAGGTGGGAGGCCACTGAGGTTACCAGTGCCTCTTTCTAAAGTCACTTATTAACGTTGACACTCTATATCCACTCGTCCATCTCTAGTCCGTCTCTCTCCGTCTCTCTCCGTCCACTCGTCCGTCCACCAGCAAATTGTAAGTACAATAAAAAAATCCTCTTTTCCTTCAGCTGCTGCCTCTAATCCTTTAAGAACTCTCACCAGACTCCATGCAAATATTTGACGTTTTCAGAGCTCAGTGTAGAGCAGCTGCTGCAGCACTGATGTAGAGACATTAAAGGGAAACTCAAAGATTCATGACGGAACCAAAGACCAGAACCTGCACGGACAGAACCCAGGTTTGGAACAGTTTACAGTGGTTTGGAGCAGTCCTGGAGAAAGTTTTGTGTAGTTTGGAGAAGGTTTGGAATAGTCCTGGAGAAAGTTTTGTATAGTTTTGAGAAGGTTTGGAATAGTCCTGGAGAAAGTTTTGTATAGTTTGGAGAAGGTTTGGAACAGTTTGAACTATTTTTATTTAGATACTTCAACAAAATGTAACATCACCATTTTGTGTGTTTTGTTTTTAGTCTTGTTCAGTTGGAGCCAAAGATCAAACCCTGAATTCACAACACGACAAATTGATTATTGATTATTAGTGATGATGAACTGAAACATGAGTTGTGTTTGCTCTGTGACAGTAAACATGAACAAACTCTTATTTTAAAGTAAAAGTATTAAAACTCCTTTGAAGTGAAAACGAGCGATGGGATTCTCCGACCTGCTGGATGAGGTGAGATGACTAAAGTAATTTGATTACTTCCTCATGTAATCTGACTAATGTGATCTAATGCACTGACTCTCACATAATCCGAATACTACATAATTAATCTGACTACTGACCACCCTGCAGTTACAGTAACCTCATTATGTAATCAGTTATGGTGTCCTACTATCTGATTACTGGATTGTGTAATCTGATTACTGTATCACTGAATATGACAACGTTGTCATGTAATTTTGCTTTGTCATAATATGATTGTGGTGTTATTTTATTAGTATATCCTGTAATCTGATTACTCTGTATCTGATCTAATTGTGTCATGTCAATCGGATTTTCATATCTCGTAATCAGATGTAATGTAATTACTATGTCACGTGCATCAAATCTAATCACATTTTTGTTTATTTAACTGTAAACTCACACACTGGTCTCAGTGAGTTTAAGTCAACAGTGTCGTCTTCTACCTAATTCTTTTCAAGTCGTTTAAGGAGTATATCATGATCTATGGTATTAAACTCGGCACTGAGGTCCAATCCATCTGGAATCCATATTTAGTAGCATATTGTTGGTGTGGTTTGGGTGGGGTGACAGGATCTGAGAGACCACAAAGGTTTACCAACATTACTGGTACAGTGTTTTCCAAAAGTCTGGAATAGAAAATCCAGTTAATTAGTTTTTCTTTGCGCTGAAGATATTTGGGTTTAAAATAAAAATATTTAAAAAACATAAAAAATAATTTTACCTTTAAAGCAAATAACTGACATGTCCAGTCTAAAACCTTCCACTGTTTCCTTTAATGAAGTCCCGTGTTGAGTGTTTGGATCCTGATGAAGTTCCTCCCACTTGGTTCTGATCCATTTCTCTGTTAATGATCAGACTAAATGTTTGTGTCCACCTCTGAATCCATCATGACTTCTGTCAATAGTAAAGATCAGTGAACCTGACCCAGAAGCAGCCATGTAGTCCAGGCCATGACCCTGTCATCATCGTGTCTTTTTCAGGACACTCCAAGGTGTTCAATTGTCTTTGTCCAGTGTTTGTGTAGCATCTCTGATAGTTCAGGTTCTTTTCTCAGATTCTAAATGCTTTTCACACAAAGAGAGCTTCCATGTTAATAATCTTCACAGATAAAACCGAGGCTGAATTCAGCTATTTTCCCTTTTGTATAACAGACCAAAGTTAAACACAAATGTCAGTGTTTACAGCAAACACAAAACTATTAAACTTTTTTAGTCCATGATTTTTGGAGCAGACTGTATGTGGCTCAAAGTTGAACTCTTGAAGAAGAAAATGTAGCTAAAGACTGGTCGATAATTATTTAGCTGGATCCAGGTGAGATTTCTTCTGTAGATGTTTAAAACTAATGGGGACACTGTCAATGTGTGATAAATTGAAACAATCAAAACATGAAACTGGAACTGTGATAAACAGCAGTGTTCACGCCTCCCTGCCAAAACCTTTTCCACTTTGTGTTCATTTTTCTAGGTCTAACACTCACCATAACATAGAATTTAATTACCAATCGATGTAATCTGATTACTGATGATAAACAGATAAACCAGCTATGTAACTTTCTCTGTTGCCATGTTGAGGTGGGTGGGTTCGGCAGGTACCAGTGGCTTCATGTGACCCTGATTAGTTTACCTGGTTTATTGATGGCGAGCCAGAACCTGCTGAACAACTTTGTGTCCGGAGTCCCTGCCCACCACTGCAGCCTGCCAGCCAATTATAGCGTCCATCGCTTGCCTCAACAGTACAACCTGCAGGTAACCTGTCTAACAACCAGTTTACCTGTCCCCCTCCTGGGTGGTTTTATTGAAGACTGTGATTGTTTTTTTCAGGGGGAGAAGGACCAGCTGTTGAAAGCTTTCATCCCAATGGATTCCTCAGGAAATAGACTGGACCGCTGCAGGAGGTAGCCTCAGCCTCTTCTGCTTTCCCTTTTTCCCTTCTGTGTTCGATAACTTACATCTGACATCACGTCCTGTTCTACCTGTTCAGGTATGTGGAGCCTCAGTGGCAGTTGTTAGCTAATAGCTCAGATAACGGTAGCCACATACAGACTGAAGAATGTTTGGATGGTTGGACATTCGACCAGTCTGAGTTCTTCACCACCACCGTCTCCGAGGTAACTGCTGTTACTTATTCCTGAATGTTAATAAGGTGGTTTCATTAACCATTTCTCCACCTGTCTCTCTCCAACTGTCTGTCTCAGTGGGATTTGGTCTGTTCTCGGCGGTCTCTAAAGCAGATGATCCAGACGATCTATATGGGTGGGGTTTTAACAGGAGCCATCATCTTTGGTGGCCTGTCAGACAGGTGAGACTTACCTGTACATACCTGTGTTAGCAGTGGAGTAAAATCAGACCAATTAGTACCTGTGTCTTTCTCTTTGTCCCAGGTTTGGACGGCGGTCTGTCCTCATTTGGTCGTTCTTTCAGCTGGCTGCACTTGGCTGCAGTGCCGCCCTTTCCCCATCATTTATTGTCTACTGCGTGTTAAGGTTTCTGTGCGGGACGGCGGCGTCCGGGATCATCCTCAACAGCGTCTCTCTGAGTACCTGCCTGTCTAACTGTTTGCCTGTCTAACTTTGTGCCTGCCTGAACACAGAGGTGGACTTATCTGTCTGTCTGTCCCCAGAGGTGGAGTGGATCCCAACCAAAGAGAGAACGATAGTGGGCACACTCACTTCCTTCTTCTTCACCTTTGGTCAGATGATCCTGGCGGGGCTTGCCTATTGGCTGAGAGACTGGAGGAAGCTGCAGGTGGTCGTCAGTGCACCACACTTCCTGTTCTTCGCCTACAGCTGGTCAGACTCACAGAAGTTAATTGATCTATGTCTGTTCTCTGACTCTTGTTTACTGGAAATCTTTCCCTCCAGAGTTAATCTTGTTGTTTCTATGATGCCTCTGTCACCGAATAAATGCTGATCTAACTATTATCCATCATCCCAACTTCTTGTCCTGCTAAGTGACATGGGAGTGCTGGAGCCAATCTCAGTGGTCACTGGATGAGTGACAGGGTACACCCTGGACAGTTCTCCAGTCTATCACATGGCAAAAAAACTGACACATTCATACCTACTGTTTGGAGTCACCAGTTAACCAAACTGCAGGTCTTTGGACTGTGGGAAGAAGCTGGAGAAGCTGGAGAGAACCCACACAGACACAGGAGAACATGGAAACACATAAAAAGACACCTAGCTGCACCGTCAAATCAACACCTTCCTTCACATGATGTGGGATTGTCCACCAGTGTCTCACTCTTAGAATGAAGTAGCTTCTGGACTGTGTCTGTGTAACAGTTTAGTATTCTGGGCTCAGAAACTGCAGGTTGGAATATGAATAAGAGATCCTTACACAATAAGAGATTTTATTGTGTAAGGATGGAGTGGTAGGTCAAGGGAGGCGGGGCTCAGGGCTGAGGTGATTTCTGGACGTAACAGTCCCTCCAGGACCAACAATCAGGCAGAGCATTGGATTTTCCAACAAGGGAAGAAGAGGTGATAGAGGCAGGGCAGGAAGCACGGGTTAGGGTAAGAGACCAACACATCTGAAGTCAATGATTAGTCCACAATTCAATGTCCACATCCAGGTAATTAAAAAAGGGGTCAGTAAACAGGTCAGACAGTCTTACAGATAGACAGGGGTGAGGCAGGTTCAAAGTCAAGGTCCAGTCCAGGTTCAGGATCGGGTTCCAAAATATGAGGCTGGAAAGTCACTTCACGAAAGAATGTGCACAATCTGGCAGGGAAGGCGTGCTGCAGACCTGCTTAAATTGGAATAATAACAGGTGTTAGAGAGGGAGAGCAGAGCCAGGGAGAGAGGAAGTGAGAACTGACTGATAGCAATTAAACCAAATATGGGCATAGCAGGAAGTCAGCCTGAAGACCTTAACCAATTCAATTCAATTCAATTCAACTTTATTTATATAGCGCCAAATCACAACAAAAGTCATCTCAAGGCACTTTACAATGTAAGGTTTAAGACCTTACAATACAACTAAATAATAAGGAAAACCCAACAAATCCCCCTTTGAGCAGCACTAGGCAACAGTGGAGAGGAAAAACTCCCTTTTTAAGAAAGGAAGAAACCTCCAGCAGAACCAGGCTCAAGGTGGGCGGCCATCTGCCTCAGCC
>OMLM01021275.1:1888-26978 GCA_900302695.1 Helostoma temminkii | reverse complement strand
AAGAGGTTTGGGTTACATAACGACAGAACACCCGTCTGTCTCACTCTCTCTCTCTCTCTGTCTCTCTCTGTCTCTCTCTGTCTCTCTCTCTCTCTGTCTCTCTCTCTCTCTCTCTCTCTCTCTCTCTCTCTCTCTCTCTCTGTCTCTCTGTGTCTCTCTGTCTCTCTCTCTCTGTCTCTCTGTCTCTCTCTGTCTCTCTGTCTCTCTCTCTGTCTCTCTCTCTCTCTCTGTCTCACTCTCTCTCTCTGTCTCTCTGTCTCTCTCTCTCTCTCTCTCTCTGTCTCTCTCTCTCTCTCTCTCTCACACACACACACACACAAACGTTCCCAGTGTTGAGTTACTGGTCCATCCAACCTGCCAGACACTTTGTTGTTGTTTCCTGTTGTTACTATTTTGTGACCTGTTGTTCTTTTCTCTCTTTCTTTCCACACACCCCAACCAGTTGAGGCAGATGGCCACCCACCCTGAGCCTAGTTGTGCTGGAGGTTTCTTCTGTTAAAGGTAGTTTTTCCTCTCCACTGTCTCCTAGTTCTGCTCAGTGCTAAATAAATAAACTGAATTGAATTGCAGAGAGACACATTAACGTCTACTGCTAATGCTAACACTCCAGCTAGTGCTAGCT
Source organism: Helostoma temminkii (assembly GCA_900302695.1). NCBI lineage: Eukaryota > Metazoa > Chordata > Actinopteri > Anabantiformes > Helostomatidae > Helostoma > Helostoma temminkii. Next base: position 26,356 of record OMLM01021275.1, on the reverse strand, counting down.
GTAAGCAGAGCTGTAGCAGCTGAGGCAGCGAGGGCAGGACAGTGTAGGAGCCTAAAACAGATTTTCAATCTCAACATCAACCACTTTAGCGTTTTGAAAAAGATTCTCAAAAACAGAACAACTTTGTCAGACTGAAACCTCAGAGTTTCACCACCAGAATGAAAACACACCTAAAGCTTTAAGGCCTCTGACTCAAGAATATGACTGATGTAGGTTTCAAATAAATGAATACAGATGAGTTAAAGTAAATGTTAAATTAAATACACAACCATTTAATAGATTTTGAGTGGTGAAACTGATGTACACACAGTTTTAAGAAAATAAATTACAAATACTTTAACAGTTCTTAAAAATAGCTCAGAAAGTTCATTTCAAATGAAACAGTCGTCTTCTAGTTTTACACAGAAACACACAAACTGATGAAATGTATAAATACAATAATCCAACCTGGTTCGATGTGATCGAGCAGCTTCAGGTGTGAACCAGAAACTGCTTTTGTCAAGAAACAATCTGTTAAACAGAAGACACAATGGAAACAGACTGTACAGGAAAAATATTTACAACATGAACGTGAAGCTAAAAAATAATAATAAAAACAACAGTCCAAGAATCATTTTAAAAAATTACTCAACAGAAAAAAATCTGAGCTCAAATGTTTGTTCTCAAGTGTCACGACGGCAAAGTTCCACTTTGTCCTTTTAACAAAAAGTGGTGAATCCGGAGAGTGAGTTCAGAAATACAACGAGGAAACGATGATTCTTCAGGATTCTTCTTAACTGAATCCACTAAACGAGGTCCTGAATCATTCCGGAGCTTCTTGTTCCAGCCGGGTTTGATCCGTTCAGTTCTGCTGCTGTGATTCAGCAAAGTTTGGGTAAAATCAGACTTTTTAGTTTATTCAGTTAAAACCACAGAAGCAGAGACGAGAGACAAGTTGCTGTGTTATGATATTAGACGTAAAAAGTGTCCGATGTTGAGAAGAAGATGCTGTAATGTGAATAAAGTTATATTATAGAGAGATTTTTATATTTAGTGAGAAAATGTTTAAAAGTACATTTTTTTTAAAGAATTTCAACAGTCGTAATTACACTTAGATATATATAATAATTTTAACCTTAATTCAAGAACAATTTCAGAGAATTTTTTTTTTCAGAATAAAGGTTTAATTTAATAATAAAATAATAATAATAATAAAATTTCAATGATAAAGTGGAAACATTTTGTGACTTTTCAAAAATGTTTTAAACATTTAAAAAATGATTTTTAAGTTTTACACTTTCACTCATAAAATTTCCACTTTTTCCTCGTGTAAGATCACGGCACGCTGTTATATTTTAACCTTTCATTCTATTACACGACTTTTGTTAAAAATAATGTACCTTTATAAATGTTTTAAATTATTATTTCTGAGAGTTTTTGTGGCTCTAAACTGTTGCTGTGTTTGAGTCTCGTCTTCCAGTGGATCTGTCAAGTGTGAAAAGTTATTTCCAAATCAAAAAAAACAAACTGTCTCCTTCTGCTTCACGTCTCTATAAACTGACGCTTCTGACTCGCTGCTGCTGAATCTTCCTGTTCTGGACAAACGTGCCGAGCTACGTTTGCTCTTTGACTTCCTGTTTTGTGGAGCTGTTGTTTCCAGAGGTAGTGTCACTGTTGTTACCAAACTCCAAATTCTTCACACCAGCTTTTTTCCCTGACGTCTTAGAGACGACCTTGAAGAGACTGAAGTTTGTCCACTGTTAGAAGGAGGTTTACAGTCACCTGAATCTAGACTTAGCATCTTAGCTTCAGCCCTGCAGCGTAGGGACGACAGTCTTGTGCATCCCCAGCAAAGAGTCGTAGAAACAGTCCTCGTTGATCATGGAGGTCATGCTCTGGACACTGAAGTCTCTCTCCAGCTCCAGCACTTCTCCTCGCAGACTAGAGCTCCGTCTCTGCTCCTCGTTCCTTCGTTCGTCGCTCTGAGACGTCGCCCCTCGCTCTGCATCGTCCTCTGTGAAGTTGAGTCTCTGCAGCTGAGCCTCCAGCTCGCTGGTCAGGGAGCAGAGTCTGGTCCTCCTCCCTGCACTGTGGCTGGGCAGCAGGGGCTCTGAGCACGTCTCTCCCAGGAGAACGGCGTCAGGTCTGCAGCTGTCCTCCGGCTGATGAGTCGTCCTCTGGGTGTCGGAGCGACATCGCTGCTGCCTCCTCCTCCAGGAGCCGCTCCTCTCCGCTGTTGACAGCCTGGTTCTCCTCAGGGAGCCTGTGGGCGCTCTGTCTCTGAGGAGGGAGCGCAGAGCTCTCAGCACGCTGGCCTTCGTCTCCAGACCACTGTAACAATACAGCAGAGGTCAGAACGGGTCAGAACCGAGAGCAGAGCTGCAGCTGATGATGACTTTCGTTATTTTTATCTGTCAGACTTGATAAAACCCAAAGATGTTCAGAGTATATAGATAGAAAATATGAGAAAAGACTGCGTGGCTAGTTTTTGTTATTGAGCCTCGACCCTAACACCAGCCACAGTGTCCTCACAGAGGTGGTTTAGAACCGATGCGGTCCTCACAAACACTAAATACTAAATGAGATGCACACTGATACTAAATGTCATGATCAAGTCCATGTGCATGTTTTACCTGCTGCAGAGCTGAAACACCGTCTCTGGTCTCCCCTCCACCTCAGACCTGCTGTGGACCAGCTCCCACACACACGGATTCTCAGAGCCTGAAAACACACAACAGAAAACCTGTCAGGTCAGAATGAAGCTGCAGCGCCACCTGCTGGAGAACCTCATCATCATCATTATCATCATTGTGTTTGGTCTCTGACCTGTGATGTTGGCCGGTCTGACCTGAACCGCTAAAACTGGGATTAACCAGCGGAACCTGAAGGGGTCCAGATCAGCTGAGCGGGAGTTCGTCTGTAAAAACAGAAAACACACAAAGTCAGACGTTCTCCTGTTCAAGCTTTAAGGTTTATTGAATCGCTGCTGATTAGTTTTGTTTTATGTCACAAACTGAAGCAGCAAAAAAACGTTTCTGGAAGAATCACAACCCAATAACTTGTTTGATTTGGGAGATGATGAATAATAGACACAATAATGCACCATCAGTATGGTTATGGTTTTATGAAGTGTGGAAGAACACTCACCATCCTCTTCTTCAGTTTACCGTTGTCACGATAAACCAGGATGACGGCTCGTTTAAACACTGAGGACACAACAAAACATCACTATGAGTTTTTACACCAAATATAAAACCAGTAGTATCTGATACATAAAGTGGAGTAAAAAGTAAATGTACTTAAATACTGACACCTACCAAACAGGGTGAGCTCTGGGTCTTTCCTGAGTCGTCCTAAACAGGGCAGAGGGTTCAACCAAAGCACAGTCGAATGGACCAGAAACTCTCCCATCGAGATCTCAGTCACCTGAGAGTCACAGGTTGATAATAACAATGATTTTATTCTCATTATGAATGACAGCATGCAGCTGTGTGTGCACCACATGTGGCAGAAAGATTTTCTTCTGCTCTGATTCATCACTGGTTCCCAGAATTTATCTACACATTTTTAAAAATGTTTGGTTTTTAAAAGGCATTTCACAGACACACAATAGTGTCTGGTAAAGTCTGATGTTGTTAATCACCTGTTTGTCGGCTCCGCTCTGCTCTGCAGCCAGCTGGTCGAACACGGAGCCAAAATCCTCGTAGATTTTCTGCATCTCGTTGATGTGACTCGCCACCTTCTCCATCGCTCGTAGAGCCTCTGAGAGGAACCAGGGAGAACTCACAGTTACGGACACAGTCCACAGCCATAGAAAAAAACCTATTGTACATCTAATAGCAATTAATATCTGACAATTAAACATGCTGCTGGTGCCCTCTGCAGGCTGCTGATTAACCCTTGTTTTCTATCAGATACAGCAGCTTCACAGCAGCCGGAGCTGATCTCTGCCACTCGACCCTACAGACCTTCTTCCACCATACAACGAACAGGAAGTAAAGTAGTAACAACTCAGACTCAGTCGCATGTCAGTTAATTTTCAAAATAACTTACAGGTGACGTCTTACATCCAGAGTAGACAGTGAGCCTGTGAATATGACCTTTTTGGCTTTCCATAGACGTGTTCTGTACCTGTCAGGTGTGTGTGTTCGGGGCTCTCGGGGTCGGTCAGGGACACCAGCTCTCGGAGCAGCAGCGGATACTTCAGGACTCTCTGAACAGGTTTGATCAAGTACGACTCTAAAGTCGACGAGTGCTGATTGGTCGGATTCCTCGTCTCCAGGAACTGTTTGAAGGCTCCGTCCGTCTTCGCTGTAGGAACCATGTGACGCTTTAATTATTGTGTTTTTTTAAAGATATTTTCTAGACTCAGCTGACTTTAAAATACTTCTCATAACTAATGTGAAATGACTCCAGGTTATCATTTTCCTAATGATCTAAACCTATGATGAGCCGTGTTACTGGACACTGGGAAGCCTCACCTCTCTCCAGAACCTTCTGGACTTTTATGTGATTCGCACAAAAGCCACTGTAAAGTTTGAAGTGGTCGGCGTAGTAAAGAAAAGATCCTCCCAGTGAGAAAAGGAGCTTCTGAAATAAACACAAAGTCAGAAAAACATGAACAATCAGTATTAATTAAAGCCAAACATGGGACAGAAGCACACACACCAGCACATATAGTACAGTGGTTTTGTTTGATTTCATACAGGCTAATCATCTGGGGTTTAACTGTATCCCTACCAAAGGTTTAATCTTTTACAAGTGAACAAAGACAAAATGTCCACTACGTTGAATTAACCCTAACTTTACTAAGACACAGTTAAACATGGTGGTGGCAGCATAAAGCTCTGGGGCTGTTTTGCTGCTTCAGGCACAGGGAACCTTGTTCAGTCTATAGGATCTTGAAGGATCATGTGACATTGTGAAGGATAAGCTAAAGAAACCTGCTGCCAATCTAGTTTTTAATCAAACTTAGTGAGCACTTTGTTTTTGTTCCATGTGAAACAGTTATGAACAGGTGGAAAAATGAAGGCCCGTTTGATGAGCAGGATGTAATAAATTATATTTTAAATTAAATATGTTTTTTAACAAACTGCAAGAAGCAGCAGAAGATGTGTGAATCTTTACTTTGAACTGTTCAGGTGTTTCCAGGTTGCTGAAGTTGGGACACCAGGCGACTCTCTCCTCCAGCGTCTGGAGAAAAACTCTCTGGAAGTCCAACATCTCGGGCAGACTGCCGAACAACGCCTCCATCTGCAGGAGAGACGACACCGTCAGAGACGTCGATGCGACCTGACGTCTCATGGGTTTATGTTTCAGTCTGTACGTACCTCATCTTTACTGAGGAAAGTCTCCTTCTGCAGTGGAGTCAGGTAGATGTCAAACAGACAGACCAGATCCTGAGTGGACGACATGAACAAGGACTTTAATTGTATTCGTTAGTGTCACGGAATCAAACGGTTTTTCTTCCAGAAGGAATAATAGAAGCAGCATTAATATATAACCATCATTACACTGTGGTGAGTTTGAATACAAACATCTGTAGCAACAGTTTCAGCAGTAGTAATAAAGTAAGTTTGGAAAAGTATATAAATAATAATGAGCTGCAGTAGTAGTGGTAAAACTGTTAGAGCAGTACTATGAGTAGCATTACTACTAATGTTGCTGTACTACAGTACAACTGCAGTATTACTGACTTTGACATAGGACTTCTCCGTGTCCACCAGCTCTTGGATGACTTTACGCAGACGCTGACACACACTCAGGTGTGTGGGACTCGCCGGCTGCAGGGCCACGTTTCTGCTGTAGGGGTTTTTAGGAACGTCTGCCTCCACCCCTCGGCCTTCTGGGAACGTCTGGTACAAGGAGTACACTCGCTCCACGTTCTGAGGGGAGGAGCCACAGAAAGTGAGCGTTACGTTGTTCATGGCTAAATAATGCTGCTGTGGAAATAAAGTTCAGCTCTGGATCATCACAGTACAAAGCAAACAAGTGTAAGGTCAAAAGTCAGAGGTCAGGACAGGTCATATTACCATGAAGGACATTAGAGTCCAGTCAATGACACAAAGACTTCACACTAGTTTAACGTTTCCAGATCCTTGTTGCACTTCAGCAGAATAAAAAGCATAAAACTGAAGGAACTAAAAAACCTGAAAACATCGCAGCTCCAGCACAGAAGGATCGAAGTTCTTCTTCCACGACTGAAATCTAGTGAGGTATGAAAACATTTCACTGGTCTGAGAGCTGCTGGTTCGACCCTGAAACAGGTCGAGGTTTGAAGCGAGCAGCCGCCTCATTCATCATCATAATCGGGGCTGCCAGCCTCTAATAAACCGCCGGCAGGCTGATAAATTCAGCAGCCTCTGGGCTTTTAATAACAGACAAGGACGTCTCACTTTAACGTCTCAGACTTCATCAGGTCTCTGTGGACTGAACGATCCAGGCTACACTTCACCTTAGAGCAGAGAAATGTATTATTAGATTTGGTCCCTTAATTATATCAAACTCTTCAATCAGAGAAAACCAACGTGTCCAATCACCAGCTGTTGAAACCCAGAAGGAGCAGAAATCTAAGGCTGTGTCCATGTCAGACTGTACTGTGAAATCACTGTGACAGAAGACAGAACAGTTTCTCCATAAACACCCAACACATGTTGGACATAACACTGCTGCTGTCCTCCAGGTCTGGTTTTACTGGCAAAAAACATGGATCAAACCACATGAGAAACTGGACCAGACCTGACATGAATCTGATTCTAACTTACGCTGTAGTGCAAACGCTGCTGATCACAAGCACAACACTGATCTGTGTAAGCACACTCGCTAAGGCTAACACACTGTTTACCATCAGAACCAGGCCGTCAGGGCGGCGCTGGCAGCTCAGGCAGCAGGCCAGTCGCTCCACCAGCCCCACAATAGGGAACACATCTGCTCCCTTCTGCTCCTTGTCCTCCAGCGTCTCTCTGTCCTCCTCCAGTGGCAGCACCCAGCACAGAGCACCCATGGTGAGACAGTGAGGTGACGGGGACGTATTAAACGGGGTCAGAGGTCAACTCCTATAGCCTCCACCACTGGAGTGGAGCAGCAGGGCAGAAACAACATCTACAAGTTCTCACTGGTCCTGTGAGTGGACGCCATTAATCCTCTCTGCTGTGACACTCCTGAAGGTGTAAGCCTGGATTATCAGCCTGATCAGAGGCCACGTGACAGAGTCTGAGCTTCAGGAAGCACAAGAGGAATGTGGGAAATGATTGCTGAAGGGTCTGAGGAAGCAGCCACTGATGCAGAAGGATGCAGAGAACAAGAAGCTGCAGTTTTCCACAACAATAACAAACCAAAGCTGGTCTGAACACACCACAAAGCACAACACGTCCTCACAACAGTTCCACATGATGAAGATGAGGAACAATAAGGAAAAACAGAAACACTGTCACTGTCAGAATAGAGAAATGAAAAACACTGAACCTCAGGTTGATCTTTACCTGTCCTGCAGGCTCCGCCTCCTCAGAGGTTCTTGTTGATACGTCATCAAAAACAGGAGGCAGGACGTCGTCTGGAGCTTCAGCAGCGACGACAGGTGAGGAATCTGAGAGATGAAGAGAATGTTCTGTTTTAGGACACGACTGCAGTTCCTCTGGGATCAGTGAATCCAGAATCCGTCTTTAGAGATGTTAGTAAAAGTCACTGTGCTGCAGCTTTAACTGTATCTGACTGAGCGTGGACTGGCCTTCACAATAAAAGCCTTTAATTCAAAACTCCTGGTTTCTCACAGCGTCTCCAGTTTAATTCCAGTCTGGAACCTTTGTTACGAAGCATAAACCTGTATTTTTCCCCATCTGCTCTTCTGTCACAGTCAAATCTTAATTATCTAAATGTATTTAAAAAAAGAAACTTTTCCTGTCCTGTACCTTTGGTGCAGGTCTGGAGGTCTGGATGGGCTGGGGGGCAGTAGGGGTCCACAGGGTCTCCAGGGTCAGGTGACTCATCTCTCCTGAGCATCAGCTGGAGATTCTGGTGGCTGAAGAGACTCTGTATCAGGTCCAGGTCCAGTCTGGACACAGTGGCCCCGTTCACAGCCAGGATCTCGTCTCCTGCCCTGAGGCCTGATGGGAAACAGAGACACAAACACAGCAGGTGAGAGAAGCTCAGGAAAACCACAAACCTCAGAAGCTTTTTGTTTTTCTAGAGCTTTTACAGCTTTTATGAAAAGTCGTCCGTTCAGACAGAAACTGTTCTGGTCAAACACTGTAAAGTGAAGCAGACTCAGATGTCTGACCTTCTCTGGCAGAGAGTCCCAGTGGGTCGACCTCGCTCACGTAGATGTGACTGTGTCCTGCTCCGTCCACATGACCAGTCACTGCAAAACCTGCAGAGTCACAGGGAAACAGAGTCTGAGTGATGTGTTTTAAACTGAATCTATGTTCTTAAACAGAAAAGATGTGAGCTGCTTAAAATCAGATGCTCAGCGCATCCAGAACCAAACACTTGTGTCTTTACCAAAGTCTTTAACGGCATCGGGACGACAGATGTGCAGCCTGAAAACACCTGACACCTGCAGCTCCTCACACACCTGGACAGCAGGAGAGAAGGAATTTAATCTGTAATAACTGGATTTATCTATTTTTTTATCTGAATTATGGCAGATTCACTTTGTTTCATTGGCAGTTTACTACAGTTCATTTTTAAACTGTTACATTTAAATTACTCATTCATTATCATTAACCTCGTTATGTCACTAATAGAAATAAAATACGTGTGGAAATATTTAAAACCCAGTGAACACACCTGTGGAGCTGCAGGACGTCCTGCGGAGGGCGCCACCTCCCTCTGTTTGGACACGAGCTCCGTCCTCTGCAGGAGGAAACAGTCAAATGTTTTATACACTGAATTTATCTGCAGGTCAAATTCACTGTGGACTTTTTTCAAGAAAGGCAACAAATAAAAAAAAATCCTGAGCTTAAATTAGTGAAAACCTTTAAACACAGAAACTGTTTCTGCCTCATATTAAACTACTGGCCTGTTATTGGCTGAGCTGTTTGAATGTTTAGAGGAAAGAAATGTGATGAAAGGAGGTAAAGAGCAGCAGGACACTGAGGAGACTGAAGAGGACGCATCATGTTGAGAGGAAGCCGAGGGAGGAAGGAGGTTAAAAGAGGAGAGGAGCAGAAGAAGAAAGGAGGTGGAGGTCATGTGACAGCAGGAGGAGAGGTCATGTGGAGAGGGGAGGAGGTGGGGGAGTCATTTTCAGTCTCTGTAGACGGATTAACACTCAGGGACAAAGGAACTGTGGTTGAATAAAAGGCTCTCAGAGCTTTTAATCCTCCTCACACGTCCTCCTCCCTTCCTCTGCAGCAGCTGCCCCACTAAACAAACTCAGCCTGAGGAAGAACAATCATCCCTCCTCCTCCTCTCTGTGCTCTTCTCTCCCCTCCTCAGGGGTTAAAGGGCGACAGGTGGCAGCGGCCTCTGGAGCAAACGTTACACATCAGCGACTTCTCTCCACTCTTTACTGAAAAAGCGGCTCAGAGCTGCAGGCAGCAGCGTTGGTGACACAGTCAGTGAGGCCATGACTCAGGACCAAACTAAAAATACCTCACGCTCTAATTTTAAACTTCATTTAAATGATCTGTCGAGGGAAAAAAAGACTTTGATACTAAACGAGTCCCAGGGAATCATGGGAAAAAATGAGGGGTTGAGCTGTGCTGAAATTACAGGTTGGTGAAGTTGGAGCAGAGGAGTTGGAGCCAGTCTGGAGTCTAGAGACCACCAAGTGATGGTAATCACACCACCACCACCACCATCATCATCATCATCTCATCATCATCATCATAAGCTGCTAATGCTAACATGGTGCAGTGGTGAAGCCTTGTTAATGGTTGCACTGCTGAAACTCACAACACAACTAAGGAGCTTTTCCTGATCACAGAACTCATTTCTAAGTCAGAGTTTCTGGAAGGACTGAAGCTTTTTACAGGAACAATCTGAGCCCACAGCAGGAACTGTGTGGGGGCTGTTTGTCTCCTGCAGGGACGAGGCAGCGAGCAGAAATTAGCTCCACATGTGCCTCAGAGATGTGACAGATCAGACTGCGCTTCCTGGAAAAGCTGCGTCTGTATCATAGGTTTGATCTCAGAGCAGAGCCACAGAACCAGAACCAGATCCAGCTCACAGAGTCATATCGCTGTAGGCGGCGCAGAGGAGGCATCCAAACAACCACAGCACATCCACACTCAGCTCAATGAGAAGCTGCAGCTCTATTTACACTGTGACTGACTCAGTGAGCAGAGAGCACGTGCAGTAGCGTCAGAGCAGAGGAGTGTACAGCATCTGTCTGTCAGAGCCAAAGTAAACCTCCAGCTGCAGAGACAGGAGCAGACAGATTTATCCTCCCAGACTCCCAGAGCCCTAAAATAGCTCGCTGTTTATCAAGAGGGGGCCTCCAGGAGCCGGCGATGATGGAAACTTCAGCTGACTGATGCTCCTGAGATTTAGAGAGTTAGAGTGAAGACAGCCAAACACCAGTTCACAGAGAGCAGCAGCTGACTGTGTCCTACACTGCTCAGTCTGGACCTTTAGTCCAGAGGAAGACGCTTTGGAGTGAGACAGACTGAGTGGTGGACTTTGTATTTTTAATTTAGATAAACTCTTCTCCGGTCGTCTAAAAGATCCACAGTGTGGCGTCGTACCTGAGAAGAACAGTGTCTGTCGTCCCTGCTGCGTCTGCTCCGGCCGTTCAGAGCCTTCAGAGAAGACGGCAGCCCCCTCCTCCTGGTTCCTCCTGATAGAGTCCGACTCCCCCGCCTCAGCGTCACCTCATCTCGACTGCACACCTGACGGCAGAGAAGATACTGGTTGTTCACACGTGTTCCCGTTGGTAACGTGTGAACACCCTGAGAGTAATTCTTACCAGGGCGTGGAAGGAGGACACGGAGAAGACTCCCAGACGTCCCAGCGTGCTCTTGGAGGGCCGGCTGGCCACGGCGAGGAGGCTCTTGGGATTGGGGAGTTCGCTGCCCTGCAGACTGGACAGATAGCACCTGAGTCTGAACAGATCCAGGTTCAGTTTCTCCAGGTTCTGCTCCCACTGCTGAATCTGAACACAGCAACACACGATCAATAAGGTGATTGATCTGATCTGATATTGGCCATAAAAACATTGTCTGTTTAGATGTTCTGTGTGTTTAGTTTAAATGTTTATTGAAGAACTCAGACATATAAAACTATGCATCATCTGCATAGAGTGGATCAGACTGAGCACCGAGGAATATAATGTTAACACAGGCTGGAGGTCAGCTGTGGTTGTTTTAAAGTGCTTTATAAATAAAGACTCCTGATTAATGACCAATACCACTGAAATTATGGATTTGAGCTAGCTTCGTCCAGCTGAAAGTAAGATTTATGTACTTCCTCTGACATGGTCAGGCATTTTCATGCGAAGTCATACAGAACCTCTAACAATGTGGACTGGGTCAACTGATGCCTTTAAAGAATAAATGCAACCAGAATTTAGTGCCAACTTCCTGTTGGACTATTTCAGTCTAAACTGATGTGTACTTCTAAAAATCTTTATGTGTTTATGTATATAGTTTGATTCATTTAACAATCAACAAAATTAAATTTATATCGTTTAATTAAGTTTTTTTCTTTTATATAAAGAAGTTTGATGTGGTGGAGGGGTAATAATGACATTAACAGCAGCTAATTTCCCACATGAATCACACCAATGATGGTGATAAAATGGAGACAGTATCGTTTAGCAGATGGTTAATCTCCTTCTCTGAACTGGGAAACTGATCCCAGATCTGCTGTTTGAACTCAGAGGTCCTCTGAGTGCAGATCAGAGACTAATCTTAGTGCTCAACATTCAATTACACAATTTCTCAGGGAACCGAGAGAACAGAGAGACTGAAGAGGAGTCAAACATAGAGGGAAGAGGCACAATTTTCAGTGAACACTGACAGTGAAAAGCTTGTTTTCAGTTATACATAAAATATCTGCAGTGTTTCCTTTTTTGTTATTTACACGTGTCTGTTCTCAAACTGTCGTGGGAAAGAGTCGGAGAGGAGAGGAAGATGAAAGGGAGGAGAAATTCCTTTCAGATTAGACTGATTGGTGATAATCACACTGAAGGACAAAACAACCACAGACATTGTGCAGCCTGGTGCTTGAAGCAGTGAATGCTCCTGATGTTAGCACCCTTCCATAGAAACTCAGTGGTATTAACATTATTCCTCAGTATTGTGATGTTTAGGTCTCACTCTTTGTGCTGATTTGATACGATGCTGCTGTCATCACCTGTGATGTCACTCTGAACTGTGGCTCTAGCGTTAGTGGGAAACCGCCGGTTGTTTCAGGCTGCCAGTAACAGCCTTAATCATCTGGAACAGATGTTAAACTCCCTGTGAGATCCAGCTTTCTCACTTCTGCAGCCGCCAGAGTCCTCACTGCTGTTGGCTATGTAGAAACTACACACTGGGTGTGATGTGGTGGCAGGACAGTGAACACATCACTGCTGTTGTCGGGCAGCTTCTTCTCAGTTTTGATGGTGTTAACACATTTACCTGCTGCTCCAGTTTATTGTGTTAATACTAAACCATGGATAATCCCAGTGCAAACACTGACCTGACTCTCCACTGCTTTTCTGTTCTTCTGCTCCTTGATGACAGACAGCTGCAGCTCGGCCATCTTCTTCATCTTTCCGTCCATGTCGATCTTGTGCAGCAGCGAGCGCGTCTGGCAGCGGAGGAGACGCAGCGTGTCCTCCCTGCCCTGACGCCTCGCCAGCAGAGAGGCGCTGGCAGAGTGGATCGCCGTCACCCAGTTCTCCAGGTCGGTCTGGTTAGTGGCCTAGAGGAGCAGAGACCGATCAGATTCAGAAGTGGTGCTGAAACCGAGAAGATCGTCTGATGTACACAAGTTAGTGAGAGCTGAGAGATTGTTCTGAGACGGGTCTCAAGTTTCCAGATCCCTGAGTACTGACCCGAAACATGAACAGTCAAAAGTGTTGAGGTATAACCTTCCTTCATGTTTATGGGCCAAAGTATGTAAACACACCTGTTCTGTGTTTTCTCCTAATGTTTGGACCTTTCCACTACCAGACCTGTATCTGAACTGGTCCCCACTGAGCCAGGTTCTGCTTCTGCTTTACGTTTTCCTCTCTGGGTTTGAAGACATTTCCCAGGACTCACTGGTACAGAACTAAATACAGGTACTGTACAGACAGGACTGCTGCTGGTGACTGGTCCTACAGGAATGTTTTTTACTTTTCAGTTCTGTGTGAACATCTGGACATTTTTATTAATAAAAAAAGGTGTGTGTCCCACTGTCTGACTGTTTTACCATGACATCCAGTCTTTCCCAGTTTGCAACATACACTGGAAAAGCAAAACACTAAAGTATGAGATATTGCAAGACTTCTTCTGTTCTATTAACATCGGAAATGTTGGAGCCTCACACACCATAAGTAAAAACACAAAAGCTCATTTTCATCATTTAAAATCTTTTCTCATGTCACAAATGGTCACTTCACTAAAAATCTGAGTTGCAGTGAGAAATGTCCTAAACGAAGTTATTTATTATCAGAAACCATTTAACACCTGACCACAATCAGCTTCTTTCAGAGCAAAGCACAGAGGATGTTTCAGCTGAAACGGCCAAATGGAAACAGTAGCTTTCATTTCGCGACACACAGGTGTTTTTGTTTAGGAGGATTTAATTGGCTCATTGTCGTAAACAGAGACATTTGTTGTAGTAATTAGCTGGGCGGTGTGAATCCCATTAGAAAGCTTTCACCCTCCTCCAGCCTCCATCTTCAGCTGCTTTTAGCTGCACCACGGATCCATGGGGACGAGCTGGAGGTGATTTGTGTGTGTAAACACACTCAGGGAATAAAGAAGTGCTTTCTGAACTTGTAAAAAAAATGTTAATGTTCCCCTGTTAAACCACAGGTCAACAGTGCTGCTGCCAGTGAGCACACAGGAAATGTGGTGCGTCTGTTTTTAGCTCTGTGACCTCTGACCCTGTCAAGTCCTGCTGTTTGTGATGCTGGAGTCCAGGATTAGATGAAAAGTCTAACTCATTAAAGTTCATGCTGAGGGGAACATGAACACAACATCACATCACCAGCGTGGATAAAAGTACCTACAACACTTTTTAATATTTACTTTACTTTAGTGGTTTTAGGAGAAATGACCAGTGAGTCCATGCACTCAGAGCTTCTGTGCAGTGTCTCCTGCTGCAGAGCAGCTCGGTTTAGGTTCTATGAAGAGACAGCTCACAGGCAGCGCACCAAGTCCTCTCAGTGAGAACTAGTTCCAACACAAACAGCTGTTGTTACAGAGGATCAGTTCAGTTTGAAAACGACGGAAAAATATGCTCATGTCAAACCTCTTCTGGAGAAAGTGGCTTTAAATCAAACCGCAGTGAGATCAGATTTGTGACTCCACATTTTTTCATGTGAAGCTTTGTGTTTGGCTCCTTCGAGTCAGTGTTGTGTCCTTCAGTAACTGTGGCTTAGAGCTGGCAGAGGAAAAGCTACCACAGCTACACAATCAAAGTAAAATCCTGTGGTGAGAAACCACAGTGCTCCACAGCACTGCATCCCATTCAGTCACACTGCTGGGACTGAAATGTATTCTGGGAAAAGACATGCAGACAGCATTCATCAGGCAGACAATCAAGAGAAATGGAGAGGAGGCTAATTAAGGAAGAATGAGAGGAGAACTGCAGCTTTGCTCGGTGATGTTTGGATCTGAGCGACTGATTCAAACCTCCTCCTGGTGGTGTGTTCAGGGACACTCCAACAACTCACAACAAGTTTAAATGAAACTTCATTCTCTGATAACAGAATTCTGGCTCAAACACAGCTCCTATCCTCCGTGTCAGCATGAAACTCACCTGGAACAGGTAGACGTCTCCGTACGAGTTGCTCAGACAGAAGACGTGTTCCTTCTTGGGATGTTCAGGCACCGCCTGGACGATGCTGTCGTCAGCCAGCAGGGCGTAACGAGGAGAAAGCTCCTGCTCTGTGCCGCCGTTCTTCCCGTAGGTTTCGTAGAACAGCAGAGTGCAACCTGAGAGGACAGAATAAAGAATCGTTACGATGGTTTAGAGTCGGTTCGTCCTGTTTATCTGTACATTTATATGTTGTTGTGAGTCTGGAGTTTCAGGAGGGACAGAAGGGCAGAAATGTGTAGAGCATCTACCAACATCCACCAGAGTGTGATCTAGTGCTGGTCGCTTCTCGTACCTTTCAGTGTGACCCAGTAGTGTCTCCACTTGCGGCGGGCGACCAGTTCCAGCTTCCTGTCTTTGTTGACAGTGATCAGAGCTTTAAAGGAGAGCCATCCTGCCCGTCGCACCACCCCCTGCTCCTTCTCAAACAGGACATCCATCTGCTCCCCTCCTCCCACCCCCAGCTCCCCGTCTATCTCCACCTCCCCCTCGTCTTCCTCCTCTTCTTCCTCTTCGTCACCCTCTGAGGGCTCAGTGCGCTCAGCGGCGCTGCTGCCACAGCCCGTCTCCAGCTCCTGCATGAAGT
This sequence comes from Helostoma temminkii, assembly GCA_900302695.1. Lineage (NCBI taxonomy): Eukaryota > Metazoa > Chordata > Actinopteri > Anabantiformes > Helostomatidae > Helostoma > Helostoma temminkii. The sequence continues at coordinate 10,839 of OMLM01021275.1, read as the reverse complement.
TTTCATAGATGTTCTGTCGCTGGGCATCGCTGCTGCTCTGGGTCAGACTTCTGGAGGAAGCGCAGGGAACTGGACGGAACTGGTTCTGGTGGAGAGGGTGGAGAGGGTTGGAGGACCACAGCATGTTGGAGCCAACCAGCCCAGAGCTCAGTGTGTTGATGAAAACATCAGTGGAGTCGGTGCTGTACGGCTCCTGTGGAGAAATCAGTACATAGTACTAAAGGTCAGTGGTGGATGAAGTACTCGCAGCCTTTAGTTAAGTGAAAGTACTAACGGTACCATGGTTTCTACATTTGGTCCCCAGCTGTTATAAAATGTGTTGCATCATTAACAATGTGTTGTTGAATGTATTTTCTTTTAATGTAACATTTTACACAACGTTAAAATATCACAGTACAGTAAAAGTATTTAACTATACTTTAACACTAATTCAACTGTGCTGAACCTGTTGTGGTTGTTTTCTCTGCTTCAGTCGTCGTAAAACTGCTTTTAAGAAGTGAAATGTTAATGAGTTTGTTTAACAGACCACGGTTTCCTCTTCATTACAGATAATTGACTGTGAACGTGCTGCACTGTCAGCGTAAAACATGGTGAAGGAGCAGGGCAGTGTTTTTAAGAGAAAAGGCCCAGTGGAGGGTCAGAGGCAGGGAGGAGGTGCAGTTCAGTGCCATGACAAACCCTGAGTGTGATATTCTGTATCATTTGCTGTCACTGTCTGTCTACACTGTACTGAGAGGTTTCACTGTGGAATCAAAATATAAAAATATCAGGTTGTATCATCAGTTTCCAGCCCAGGTCCAGGATGTGACATCATCCTGCTGAGTGTAAACAGGAAGTGGTGTTAACAGGAAGTGGTGTTTATATGAGCTCAGATAGTCAGATTATTGGTATGTTATGAAAAATATGGATGTGATGAGACTAAGAGTGGGAGAGTATTTGATGATGCCGCAGTAGATTTTTTGATTACAGTCCAGTACCATGTGTTCAAACTATTTTGTCCAGGATTTTTATATATTAAAGGTTGAATAAAGGTATTGTTGTTTATGCACTTTACTCAGAAACATTAGTACCAGCAGCAGAAAACCTACCATACTCTTATTTTAAGGGTTAAAATCACTTCCTACCTGGATCCTCCTCTTCTTCCGGCTCAGACTTCCCGTCCAGTCGCTCAGTCGTCTAATTCGGTTCTTCAGGAAATCCTTGCGGCTGTTCCCAGAGGTGGTGGTGGTGACAGACTCGGCCCTGCGACATGGCAGCGTGAGGGAGGAGTAACTCTGCTCCACACCTCCACCTGAACCTTCCTCCTCATGGATCACGTCTTCCAGCAGCGCAGAGGAGGAGGAGGAGGTCCTCTGCTGCTGCAGGTTGGTGTCTGCTACTATGGGGAAGCCGGGGAGTGTGTTGTGGGTGGTGTAAACGTTGTCCAGAGACACAGCGGAGGACGAAATGAGGCTGAAATCTCTCAGGTCCGGTTGCAGGATCACAGAGTCCCCGATGCCACTGTCCTCAGTTTGACCAGAGGAGGTGGAGGTGAACTCGTTAGTCTCTGCAGACGGGAAGAGGAGGTTAGAGTTAAATCCAGGAGAGATGTCGTCCACCTGAGCTGAGAAGAAGGTGTTGTATCCACTGCTGCTGGTGGCAGTCTCCTCTGTGCGGGTGGAGGAGAAGGTGGTGTAGCCGCTGCTGTTGTCCACACTCTGCCCACAGGCGAACACGTTGTCAGCCGTCTCAGCACCGGTGCCCCAGGGCGAGTCGTACCAGGAGCCGTCAGAGCTGAGGGAGCTGCCCTTGCTGGTGCGGAGGGAGGGTTCTCCACTTGGGGCGGTGGTGGTGACTGCAGGGAGGCCTGTTAATCCTTGTGGCTCCACTGGCTTCACCCTACAGTTGGTGAACTCCACCCTCATGCTGCCATCTCTGCTGAACAGCACCTTGGGGCTGCCACCGCTCTCCACAGATGTCCGGTCCTCACACATCCCGTTACTTCCCCCACTGTTCTCCAAGTATCCAAACTGACTCCTGCAGTCTGCTCTGCTGCAGCTCTGAGGAGAACCAGGTCTCAGTCTGCAGCCTCCTCTTCCTGCTCTGTGTTGATAATGCCATGAGGTGTGCGGTGGACCGGCGCTGTGCTGGTTCAGGTAGTTCCTCCCGTGGCTCCTGCAGGCCCCCTGGCTGCTCCTCCACCAACTACGAGCTGAAGGTACTTCCTCCCTCCGAGAGGAGAACCTGAGTGATCGGGAGGGTTTGGAAGGAGAGACGAGGCTGCTGTGACTGTCTGTGTTTCCCATCGCTACCTGGAGGAGGATCAAGGAGCATGACTTCATCAGTGTGAGACAGACAGACGACATGAATAACAGCAGAAAACATTGGCAGAGCTGCTGTTTTACTGCCAGCACATGTCTCACATCCAAAGTCAATAGGTTTCTGAGACAGATACGAGTAAACTGAACCTGACATTAACTGTATCTGTGCAGAAATATAAATATCAAATAGTTTCCTCTCAGAAAAACAAGGAGGTGACAGAGGAAGCTGGAAAATTCATCCTGAGTTTCAGAAACAAAAACTCATCTGCTGATGAAGACTGTACGATCATTTGGAAAGCTCAGAGTAGAGCTAATGTTGTAGCTTAGTGTTCAAAGCTGAGAAAAATGTGTCCAATTATCTGCTGTGCATAAATCGTTACTTCATCACCACAGATGGTAAAGCTGGTCCATTTTGCCCAGCTGGTAAACCTCACCTTGATACCTGTTCACAGCATCTATTACAAACAGTAATTGATGTTCTATAATTACTACTGCTGATTGCACTGCTGCTGCTACTACAACTATAACTACTTGTAGTACAATTAATACTTGGATTAAATATTTACAACCCCAATTTCAAAAAAGTTGGTACAACTTTATCTACATAAAAACATGATTGAGTAGTTTGCAAATGTCATAGACTCAATTTATTCACAACAGAACATAGAAGACATATCAAATGTTTAAACATTTTAAGAAAAAAAAAGGTCATTTTGAAATTGATGGCAACAACATGTCTCAGAAAACAGGGACAGGTTCATGTTTACCACAGTATCATCGCCTCTTCTTCTAACAACAGTCTGTGAACATCTGAACTGAGACCAGTTCTGGAGTTCTGTTTGGACTGCAGACAGGTCAGTTCAGCACCTGGACTCTTCTACTGTGATGCCATGCTGTTGCCATAGATGCAGTATGTGGTTTAACAGTCCTGATGAAATATACAAGATGTTGTCTGGATGGAGAATCTTCTGCTCTAACACCTGGAAACTTCTTTCATACCATCAGAGATGGAGGCTTTAGAACTGAGCTCTGAACAAGCTAAACCAGACTAAAGAGGAGGAGAACCTTCCTCTCTCGTCTTTAGTCTGTAGCACTGTGCCCATGCTTTCCTTAAAGAATCTGACCACAGAACAGTTTCCACTTTGTCTCACCATTTTAAATGATCTTTGGTCCAGAGAAGACAGCAGCAATTCTGCATGTTAATATTTGGCCTCATCATTGCATGATAGAACTTAAACCTGTATTTTGGTACAGTGAACTGTGCTCACAGACAGCGGTGTCCATCACAGAGTCATGTCTGTTTTTAATGCAGCACCGTCTGAGGGCCTGAAGATCACAGACATCCAATACTGTGTTTCATCTTTGTTCTCCAGACTTCTGGAGGAACTGGTTCTGGTTTAGAGGGTTGGAGGACCACAGCATGTTGGAGCCAACCAGCCCAGAGCTCAGTGTGTACATGAAAACATCAGTGGGGTCACTGCTGTACAGATCTTCCAGAAGTCTGATGTCTTTGCAATTTTACGTTGAGAAACATTATTCTGAAGCAGTTTGACAGTTTGTAGACGCAGCTTTTCACAGATGGTGAACCTCTGTCCATCTTTACTTCTGACAGACCCTCTACCCAGTCATGTTATTGACCTGTTGATAATTAACCTAACTAGTTCTAAATGTTCTTCCAGCTCTTCCTTGTTAGCACCACTTATTCTTCCAGGCTTTTTGAGACGTGTTGCCGTCATTTTAAAAATCATGTTATTTTTTCTTAATTCTTCATTTTCTTAGTTTTAATATGTGATATGTTTTCTGTGTTCTGTTGTGGATAAAATATCAGTTTTTGAGATTTATTTTTTTTTTTCTTTCTATTCTAACTTTTTTGGAATCAGGGTTGAACACAGGTTTTGGATTACATGTAACATTTATCTGTAATTATCACAGAAGTTATTCACACCTTTCATTTCTTTCATGTCACCAGAATTAAACATTTTGAGAAGTGTAAAAAATACAGTAGTTGTATTTACTTACTTAAATAAGCACTACTACTACTGCTACTGCTACTACTACTACAACTCCTACTACTGCTACTACTAATACTACTTCTGCTACTGCTGGCTGTGTTACTGTTGCTACTTCTGCCTTTTGTTGCTAATCTTGAAAACTAAGCCAAACATATTACATAGATATTTCAGGCTGAATTGAACCAGTTGAAGCATCAGTGTGATCAGCGAACCTGCATCACACACATTATGTAAAATAAAACAAACGCACTTTTAAAAGAAACAGCTGGAAGGAGAAGTCACAGCAGGTTTAAAATAATCTCAGATAAATGTGTGTAAATCAATGAAAGTCACTATAAAAAAGAAGTAAAACACAATAAACAATAATCAGCTGAGCGTCAGTAAACAAATAAAGAATTTGACCTTTTTGCTGTTGTTGTCTTCAGAAACAGAAACTCCGCAGCTCCTTCATGCTCCGTCCTCCTCTCTCTCTCTACTACTGAAGCTACGTCTCCTCCAGCTGCTCTCTCTCTCTCACTCTCTGTGTTTGTCTATGTCGCTCGCCCCCTCTCTGCACACCAGCTCATCTGTTGGGGAGAACAGAGGGAAGGAGGGAGGGGCTTCGTGAGCTTCAGCACACAGATTTCCTTTTGTATAAGCCCCCTCCCCTCCTCTGTGTAAGCCTCTTCCATGACGTTTTCCTCTTCTTAAACCAGACCTCACTCTGTCTCTGTTTATTTTGGTTTTCTGGTATGCTGAGCAATTTTCTCCTCATTTTCTCTTTCTGCTTCTTTTATGTCTTTAACTAAGCATCAATCAAAAGAGCTGCAGGCTGAGCTCATCAGACAGGACTTAGAGAAACCATGAGTCCAGGTTGTTGAGAACAGAAAGTCTGATGTTGCAAATCAACCTTCTACAAAATGTCAGAAAATGTCGCTCACAGTTTGCACAGCTCAAACCTCCTTCACCTCACCAACAGTCCACAGATATTAACTATAGAAGCTGCCAGACGGTGTTTGCTTGATGATTTACGTTCGTGTTAAATTATATAAAAGCTAACTCCTGTCCTGATGCACATCCCAGGACTTTTCCATTTTCCTGTGAACAGTTTTCATGACACAGAATCTTTCTTCAGATTTTTTCATTTAAATTTTCATATCTATTATTACAACCAGTTAATTACAAAATTAGATCTTCTGCAGAAGCTTTTTAAACACGGGCACTTATTTCCTGAGCGAGCTCGGAAGAGGTCAAAGGTCAGGTGGACGGCCAGCTCAAGAAGGCCGACGCCCATCCTGTCCCACAGATCAGAGCTGAGGAGGATGGAGGAGGAGCAGGAGGAAGAGGAGGAGGAGGAGGGGAGAGGCGACCCTCAAACGCATCAGTAACCTTTGACCTCTGTCACTGAAATGAGACGGGAGGAACTAAAGGGAAACCTCGACAGCTGGAACGCCCTGACACAGACTATGGGATGGAAAAACAACATGAATGTTCGCTGGACAGAGTGAGAGCAGTTGACTCAACAAGTCCTTAAACTTCTAGAACAAAACTCTGTCTAATAAAACTCAAACTTGACTCATGAGTCAAAGTGACTCATGCTTGTGGATCACATGGTTCACGTGCAGACACTGTAGACTGACTTCATGTATGAACATTTACCCCACTGACAGTGTATATACAGTGTATAAACACGAGCACGTCTGCTGTCCCCATGTGTGGAGTGTATCTGAACCTTCACAGGGTTTGCAGAGCTACAAAAACACAGTGTTACTTCCTCCTTTGTTTCTTAGCGATAAGAGTCATTGTCTGCTTGACCTTTAGAACGACGGCATGGCTGGGAGCGCCACGTTAAGAGGTAACGGGACTCAACCCAATAAGCAAAGAAATGTCTGCTTCAAATCCACGAGAAGGAGTCAAGTTCGAGTCAAACCTTCAGACTCTCTCAGGCCCACTTATTTCCCAACTGTTTTCATTGATTATTATTGTGTCACTACACCTGCTGAACTTGATCTCACTCTTTTTCCAACTTCCAGTAAAAACTGTTACTATTAACATTTATCAAAGAGAAGAACATGTGTTTAGCTTCTGACTCCAGATGTCAGATATCACTGAAATCAGAGCAGGTTGTTGGATCCTGAGGTTATGACAGCAGATTTCACAGCATCAGAGAGAGTTGAACTCTGTAGCAGTTCACTCACTCTCACCCCTCACTCGCTCCCCCCTCTCCCCTCGCCGGCCTCCCCCCACAGGCCGGTGCTGTTTTGTGTCTCAGAGCTCAGACGAGCAGCTCTGAAAGGAGAAAGTCTGCCGTCCACTTTTGTCTGCTCGTCCTATCGGCCATCTGCTGGCTCGCAGGACGCCCCGCCACGGTCGACCCTTCGCATTCTTCCCTAACAAAGACCCTCCTTGCCTTGTGGTCCCTTCCCCCAGCCAGACGTGAGGCTGACATATTGAAGAAATTCATCTGATCTGAACAGAAAAGAGTCTGATTATTGTGCAGACTCTCAGTTTGTATGGAGGAATGCCACCTGTTCTCTGAGCGACGTCCTAGAGATTTTATCATCAGATGGTTGTGAACAGACAAACGTCCCAAAAACGTGCCTGCGTTCAGACTTAGGGAATGATTCTTCTTTGTGTTTCAGGGCTAATGAATATACCCTGACACTGTGATGGAGGTGCTGCAGTTACGACTCCTGACAAATATTCTGACTATACAAGAGAAATATTCAAAAACAATGCAAAACAGTAGAGCAGCAAAATTTAAGGAAACAAATGACTTTTGTTTTACTAATCAGACTTTTAGAAGCTTGTGGGTGCAGTGTAATACTTCACTAATGTGAATAATACTAATTAAATATTTACCACGTGATTGATACTAAGTTAGTTAAACACACCAAGATTAAAACCAATTTAGCTTTAGATCATCTATATCAGTGTTCATCATCAATGTAAACAGAACAGAAATTATTAAAAGTAAAACTCAAAGTGAAAAAAATGTTATTGTTACTAAGTAAAAAAAATTAAGCAAGAATGTGAGAGACAAACTGCTTCAATACAGAATCTAATTCAAGACCAGATTCAAGTTGTAACTTTTTCACACTGGACCAGGTGGGTCAACTTTTTTCTCTTGATAAATGAAATCCTCATTTCAAATCTGCATGTTGTATTTACTCAGGTTATCTTTGTGTAGTACTGAAATTAGTTTGATGATCTGAATCATTTAAGTGTGTGAAATATGCAAAGAAATTAAATATCAGGACTTTTTCACAGCACTGTAACTGCAAGTCTCTGGTTCAGCTGGGGACCATTGTCACACTCTCTCTCCACACGTTTCCTGCCCCTGTCACTGTAAGGCTATTCAATAAACGCTAAATCACTGTGTTTAAAAACAGTTTATAGGTCAGAAAATTAATATGTAAAATGTCAGACCGTTTTTTTGCCCTTTTCTCTGTGTAATTAACTTTTTGTCTCAAGGCCAAGCGGACACGGGAAGCAGGAAGTCCAGACCAGCCGTAAAAAGCAGGAAACACCTCTTGCGGCAGCAAAGACACAAGGCTGCTGCATTCAGATTTACATTTTACTTATCTATTCACTATCACTGTTACTGTTGCTATCTGTTGTAGTTTGATAGGTACTGTATGTAGTCCTGGGATTTGTGTTTGGTAATATTTTATATAAGTGCAGAGGTCACATATTGTGAGCAACTCCAAGATTCCTCACAGTAGTGCTAGACGCCAGTGCTATGTCATCTAAAGTAACTATATGATTGGACATTGGACATCTCTGAGGTTTTTGGGCCCAAACTGAATTTAGAATTTAGAAGTAGTTTGGAGTTTTGTCCAAATATGAACAGTTCATTGAAGCAAAAATTTGAAAGCAATCCAAGCTCTTAAAGATGTTACTCCTTTTAGGGCTGTCAAAGAATTTAAATTAATTGAGGTGAGGATTTAAGCAGCTAAAATCTGTATTTTATAGTTTTAATGTTGTTTTTAGTGCTTTTCCCTGATAGCGACCAGAGGTGCTTTCATTTTAAGGCTGATTGATGCTTCTGATCACACATTAGTTAATCATTAACAAATGTCTTAAAGCTACTCAGACTATGAATAGGATACACAGAACATGCACATTAGAAACATGTAAGCAAGAAGAAGAGCTTTTTTGTGTGTGAACAACATGAAGACGTGAAAATAATAATACATTATGACCAATACAAACACTACATGTAACTGCTCAGGAAGAGCAGTGCCGAGGCATCTGCACAGGACCTGATGACAAAGTTTATGTGATGCAGACATTTGCAGACATGTCAAAGTAGAAAACGTGCATTGGCCTTTAATTTTTTGCAAACTGCAAAGTTAATTATAACTATTAACTGAAAGACTGGACTGCTGAATTCTTTCACTATTGAGGCTTGGCTGGAATTCTTCAGTAAACTGAAACGTTTTTTTCTTTCTATCTCTACAACTTGAATTTCATGAATAAGATTTGACTTGGTTTTTTCTTTGGGAGTAACAGTGGGGCACAGATGGGGAGGGTTGTGTTGTGTTTTTGCGAGGAGACGCCAAGTAGCAAAAAAAGAGCTCGACCTCCACATGGGAACACAGAAAAGCAGCGGCTTCGATAAGCTACTTTCTCTCCATCAGAGGAAGTGTGGCAAGGC
>OMLM01021274.1:0-22413 GCA_900302695.1 Helostoma temminkii | reverse complement strand
TGTCATCTAAAGTAACTATATGATTAGACATCGTATCCCTGAGGTTTTTGGGCCCAAATAGAATAACCTCTGTCTTGTCTGAATTAAGAAGTAGAAAATTGCAGGACATCCAGGCCTTTATGTCTTTTAAACATTCTTGAAGTTTGACTAAATTATTTGTTTCATTTGGTTTAATAGCTAAATATAAGTGTCAGTGTCCAGTGCAGCGTGCTCACACTTTCTACAGGAAAATCACTTTCTAAGCATCTTGTAAACAACATATCGGGTTTCTGTAATTACTAGCGATGAATTTGACATGGCTTCAGATCCTGGATGCTTAAATGGCTGCTATCATGGGTGTATTTAGGCTTCAGTAGAGGCAAACTTGTCACAATTGTGACAGGGTCTGGACTATCATGACCAACAAGATCAACTGAAGCTTTGTTCTAAAGATAAAAATCAGTGAATCATTTATGACATGTGTTCAAGTGCCTGAAAAAAAACAAAAACAAGCGAGCTAACTGCTAAAGCTAACACAGGCTAACATTAACAGCAGATGTTTAGTTTTAACAACAACTATGAAAACGTATCAAATGTAATCATGGTACATATAGTTAGTTATGATTAGAACTAGCAGCTCCTATGTGTTGGAGCAGGAGTGTTTGGATGTGAGTTTAGACTCAACCTCGGGAACAGAGACACTGTTGTTGTTGTGGGTAAAGTTAGCGCTTCTGTAAAGGTCGATGGGTAGAGTAATGATAAAACACAAACTGGTTCCTACACGGTTCTTAAGTTGAATAAGCTTTGAACCAGAACTAGCACAAGCACAGAACTGGCATCAAGTTCTTGTTGGTCGAAGAGAGGCTGTTGTGCACGTGTGCAGTGTTGCTCTGTGTTGATGCTCATTATTGATGTTACTCAGTGGTAAAATTGTTTGGTGACCTGTGTTTTATTTCTAGTGAAGAGGTCTCTGGTTAAAGCATCTGATCAGTTCAGACAGTGATGCATGACTCCTCCGATCATGATGAAGCTGGTGCTGAAATTTGAGTTGTGGATTTTTTAAGGATGCAGTAATTTGGATGAAAATGAAAAGCTCTGACTGTGCAAAATGATTCATTCTGCAATTAATCTGTAGTCTGGGATATTTCATGTACAACTCTGCAGAACCTACAGAACCACTGAAGTAAGAGTTTAAATCCCTGCAGAGCCTTCAGATGTGAAACAACATTAAACACACTGATGGTTCTGCACATGTAATCTGGGAAACAGCTTCCATTAAAGAACATATGCTGTTCTCCTCTGAGATAAAACTCTGATTAGCTCACAGTGAGAGAAAGCAGCAGACTGTGAGGAGTCGCAGCTACAAACAGTGAATAATGACGTTGGTCACAAAAACCTCACTGGCTAAAAGGAGCCATATGTTGGCAGCTTAAGTCTGAGCCAAGTGTTCACCAAGAGGCTGGAAACAAACCAGCGATGCGATGGATCACCTCAGAGTGGCCTGAAATCAGGGAGGCTGCTGGTGGCCGTGTTTACCTGCTGGTTTAATGAGCAAAGATGTGACGTTAAGTTTCTACTTGGCTCTGATTCAGTTCACTCCTTCTAGGCTCAGGTCAGACAGCAGATCAGCACCTGGCCAGGAGCAGGAACTGACCGCACAGAAACACACACAGAACAGAGCAGGACTCGGCGGTTAGACCAGAGCTCGAGTCAACAGAGTCCAACCACAGAGTAAACACTGACTGCAGCTCAAACAAACCGAAAGCAGCATGAATTTGTTATTGTATTAGTCTTAAATCAGCATCTATGTAAACTCAGTGACAGTTACTGGACACGTGTGGAAGGTTTTGTTTCCATTCAAGTAACAACAGTTCATGAGAAAACAGTAAAACAAACTGCAAATCCTCAAATATATAAAAACTCATGGATTTTCACTTAATTAGCTGTTTGGCTCAGAAACTCACTTTCCATCAAGTCTATTTGAAATCAAGAAGAGTTTTTTTAACAAACAAAACATGTTTGCTGTGGTGCAGTTTGGAGGATGATGTTTAAATTTCATTTGAACTAATTTGATTTAAAACTGTTTTTTCCTAAACATCAAATATAACTTTCATTTATGTGTTTTTAAACGGTAAAGGTTCATGATGGTCATTTACTTTCCATTCATTTGGATCAGTCAACCTACCTCTAACTTTACTGTGATTACACAGTAAGTACACAGACTGTAACTAGTCTGACATAGAAACATAACAATGCTGATACCAGTCAGAAAACAGTTAATGTAAAGACCTTTGCTGCTTGTTGAACAGATACAGAGGCCATCTACATTAAACCAGCTTCACCCTGAAACTGTGTTTTTGTGCAACATGCACTGACCTCCCGCCAAAATAAAACACCAGGTAATTCTCTTTCTGTTGCGAATGCATGGAGGACCGACCAGCAGCTACAGAAGTTTCATATGTAGCTGCTGTGAAATTCCCAACACAGCTGCATTTAGCCACTGGTTAGTATGTGAATCACTTAACTGCAGTGAGCTTTTGGTTATGACGCCTGATCCAAACACATTTGGTGCTTGCTGCACTGCAGTGGTGTCCATGGCTATTTTAACTTATTGTTGGTCATGTCTTGCATAAGTGCCTGAGTTTTGTTCTGTTTTCTGATTAAATCTAATAGGAACATTGAAGAAGTGGTATTCTGTTGTTTGGCTGCACAGAAAAACAATCTGGTTTGAATAAAAAGCCTCCTACTCTGGTTAACACCCAAACTCGCCTGTGGCATTGTTTCACTGTGGAGTTACGTAAACATCATATCTCACATAAAATCAAACAGTAAAAGAAATCCTAACCCTTCCTCTTATTGCAGACACTGTATCTTTAGAAAGGAGAACGGGCTGTGGACTGAAACATGACTTTAACACAACTCTGGTTCAGCACCTGTAGTGTTGAGAACAGTGTTTTCTTTGTCGCCTTGAAAACGTGATTAAAGAACCTCAGCTCAGCTGTAAACAACTCTTACTCCTCAGAGTGCATTAAAAAGCAAAAGAATAGAAAGCACTGTTTGTCTGAGAGGTGGCAACACTCCCTGGGGTTTACAGCTCTCAGTGGTTCGCACCACCCTGCTCCTGGTCCTTAAAGGTCACAGTCTGCAGCCACTGAGACTCAGAGGAATGTCAGAGTTTTCACAGTGAACGCGCTGAGGTGAACACAGTATTTAGGAGGACAAGCTGTGCAGTTATATTTGTTGCCTGTTGTGTTTTCAGTGTTTTGTGGGATGCGCAGCCGTGCAGAGCCGTGGAAATGATCCTGATCTGACACAGCAGCTGGACTGAGGCTGAGAAAACACCTCTGAGACCGACCAAGAGCAAAAAGAAGCCGACACGCAGGCAGGTTCAGGAATTCTGCTGAGCTGACTCTTTGTCCAGGCAGTCAGGGGTCTAACGTGACGGTTGCTGCAGGTGTTTCTCACAGTGTTTCCACCTGCCTTTTCTGTGAAACACTTCCAGTTAACACAGTCCAGGTAAAAACGTGTTAATCTGTCAGATGTACAGATCAAACGGTCTGGAGATTATCCTGGAAAACCCCAGTACAGTGTAATGTCAGAGTGGGACCTCCACTGTGTCATCCACACAGACGCCCTCTGCGACTAAAATCAAGCCGATGTCTCCCCATGTGAGACCACACTGACTTGGACAATCTCCCACTGACCTGATTTGTGACCTCCAGAGCTGAACCACCAGGTAAATGTAGTGTAAAACTACATGTCCACTATGTCATCAAACACTTTCCAGCTTGGTTCTGCTGTCCCACAATGAAACAGGGTACTGCTGTGTTCAGCCTTCAGAACAAGCTCTTATCTCTGTTCACTGCAGACAAAGAACTTACATAAGGTTTTCTATTATTACTATGGTGCTGTGTCTTCTTCCTCTTACAGATTTAGGTCAAGAAAATAATGACATGACACAACAGTGTTTTCAGGTTTACACTCCACTGCTGAGGACTAACAGTTTGAAGGTCAAAACCAGAGAAGCTGAAGACCCCTGCTAAGACAGGTACACGCATCCTGTACAGACTGTAGTATTTAAACCTTACAGCTGTGAGATGCCATCCACTTATAACTAACAGAGCACTGACCAAATATTTCAGAAAAGATTTACACATGGGAACATTTGGAGCGGTGGCCAGTGGCTATTTTTACAACCCCAAACAGCAGATTTTTTAAAGCAGCCAGTTGGGTGTTCACATCAGCCGAGGATCGTCGGCTTCCAGCCAAACTGTCCTGCAGACAAACTGCGGCAACATCTGGCTGCTGGTGCAGGAATTTTCCACCATGGTTGTAAACAACATAGCATCAATGTGTGTGCACAAACACACAACCACACACACAGAGGATGTGCCGGTTTCCTCTGAGCCGTGTCTGATGCAAACACCTCTGAAGGGTTGAACATCCCGTCACACTTCCTGTCCTGCTGTCACTGTACGGACGCAGTGACCTCAGAGCTTTTTATTAAGAAACAGAAAGTACAGAAAGTTTCCAAACGTGACGTACACAGCTGGAAGCTGCTCACACCTGGACTTTAATGTTTTAGCTAATCATTTACAAAGTCCAATTTCCCAAAGCATCACGCAGGCTGTTGGATTTTACAGTAAAACTCAGGCATGTGGTGTTCTGCTGATTGAGAATCAACCCAGAACCTTCTGAAAGAGTCTAGTCACACAAAAAACATTCAATCCTGACCAGCTCTGTTGTCTTATATAATAACGGGCCTGAACCAAGAGGGCGAGAGTCGCCAGAAACCACAGGAAGCTCACGACAAACCCTCTCTGCTCATTACATAACACTTTAAGAAACCGAGCGTGGAAAACAATGACAAGTGGAGTCAGAAATGAGAAGGAATCAGAGATCCCAGAGGGAGGAGGAGAAAGTGTTGTGAAGAAAAGTTGGAACAATATAACTGGAATATTGTAAATCAGAAATCAAAGTAAAAGCTCCAAACTTGGTTTCATGCACATTCATGGGTATGTCTTTCCTGGTGCTGATTAGCAGAAGTAACTACGTTTCATCTACTCAACTACTGTACAGTTCTGAGGTACTTTACTAGAGTATTTCCATATTACTTGTATTCCACTACAAATCAGAGAAATGTGTGGAGTAAATAGTTTTCTGATTTGTAGTGGATTACAAGTAAAGTATTTTCTAGCTTTAGTTACTAGTTACTTTGTGCAGGTTTAGATTCCTATAAAAACCCTAAAACACTGATGTATCATTTATGTAATAACCTTGTCACTGCATCTGGTGTAAAAATCAATCAAAATTTTACTTATTTGTACTTTTACTTTAAAAAATAAAAAAATTTAGATCATGTACTTTAATACTTTTACTGTTTTCTAGGCTAATACTGGCACATTTACTTTTGACTTTGTGCACTTTATACACTTCTGTTGATTAGATCCAGTGATGGGAAACAAACACATACAACACACAGCTACAGCAAAGAACAGCAGTCAAGACAGCTGAGTCGTGCCCAGAACTCCATGCAGTAACTGCCAGCCCACAGCAGCATATGATCTGTCCAGGACGGTCAGGGGAAAGTACTTCCTTGTGTTTTGTGTAGTTTCTATTTGTGTTTTCTTAAGTTACAGGAAGCTGAACTCTCAAGGCCACTGGAGGGTTAAACCTCTTCACAGTAAAAGCCCACAAGCATTTTTGCAGTAGCTCCTTTAGATTAAAGAACATTCAATTGCAGTAGCTTGACAGTAAATAAATTCTAGCTCATCCCTGCTTCATGCAGTACTTTCAGATGCCCAGAACCCACCAGGTTTTAGCTGTGAAGAATCTGTTTCAAACATTGCAGGAGTAGACTAGACCTGCTAACTAAGGTAACTAAGGTACTTTTCGTTCTGCTTTTTTATCACAGTCATAATAAAAACACAGTGTCACCTCAGTGTCTGCTTCACCCAATGCTTCCAGTGTACCATTACCAAACCAAACCAGTCCAAAACCCACAGAGCAACAATGGAAAAACTGCCTGGGCAGACCCAGCACAGCAACAACACACAGCTGTAATGCAATGGAAATAAAAACCTCAATGTATCAGGAGTGATTTTCCCTGAGGAATCAAAGCTGGAGGGACAGATGAAAACAAAGAGAGATGGAAAGATGTGCCCAGGATATGGGAAACAGGATAACTGGATCTGCGTTTTCCAATCTGAACTAATCCACTTTGGGAAGGGAAGTGTTTAATGAGGGGCTCAGGTGCTCCGCATGAAATTAAAAATGACCTTTTCTCCGGGTTGAGAGGTGGACTCAAAATGAGTCACACTTCCTGGAACAACAATAAAAAGAATGAGGTGAAAATATAAAAGTTAAATATCGGAAGATCACATCAGAAAGCTCATGTTTTAGTGCAACTCACATTCATCCAATATGAAATTGTAAGAAAATTATGTAATTAATTATATGCTCAAATGCATGGAAAAATGACTACACTGGTAATTTTAGGGATGCACATGGTAAATATGTAATTAACTCCCTGTTCTTAGAAAGCGTTTTCATTTTGACACATTAACGACCACAAGCCAAGTCCACTTGTATGACTGTGGATGGAGAGGGCCAGCAGGGGGTTTATTATAATATGGGAAAAAAGAAAGAGAAGATTAAGAGAATAATTGGAAGCAGCTGTTGAGGGAAACACTGATCCTGGTTGGTTGTTGGTGGGAAGCGGCTCTGAGAACAGGAGCACGGTGACGTAACGCAGCGGGATTGAGCTAATACACAATAAGCTCAGAAACACACAACACACAACTCAAATCCACATTTAGTTCAAGTCTCAGATTACAATCTTTTACAACAAAGATTTTCATAGTCACACACGACTGCACTCCCACCTCTCATCATGATATTACTGGACACTACCACCTGAGGTTCTCATAGAGCTGTCACATACATCATCAATCACCACAATCACAATTTCTGCCTAAACGGTCTAGTTGTTATTATTATTATTATTATTAGTCATAATTCAATTTGGAACTGAATCAATCTTTGATTTTGGAAGTACGGTTCTCTATTGGGGGATACAAGGAGATTGCCGTTGGCTAGGACCTGAGATGTCCAGTTATAATTACTGCACTACTGCTGTGGAACACAATTTAATACCATGATAATTGCAGGCAAGTTCTGCACTATTTTTGTGGTAGTCAAGTCACACTGACTCTAGAGGAAAAATAACGGCTAGTCATCAGAGATGTAGCAAGCTACATCCATACTAGATTATTCTGCATGTAGGGATTTACATCCACTGCCATCAAACACACCACAATGGGAGCTGAGGTTCTCAATGCATTTCATGGTCATAGAGGGTTTTTTCCACCACAGTCTGCAAAATGCCATCTCAAACCCCCACCCCACCCTCCTCACTGCCCCCAACATGCTAACCAAACTCTTTCAGTCTGCTGGTGCAGACAGATGACTCCTGAAATTACCGCTGCAGGCACCAAATAAACCTCATTATCATGAGCTGTACAGTTCCCTTCATCCTCTGAGTAATCAAAGTGGGATGAATGGGTGTGTGTGTGTGTGTGTGTGTTCAGTGGCTTATGTTTTTTATTCCCAGGGAAATGGCTCTACTATTTAGACTCATCTGGTAGGAAATTGCAGAATTACAGAAGCAAAACTGCATCTCGTCATATTTTCATCTTGACGTTTAAAACCACATTCTCACTTGCATTGATTGAACTTCAAGGTGTTTGAAGCTCATTTGTCTTTCAGCAGAGTGCCTGAAGCCGAAATTACGACAACTTTGGCCAAACCACAAAGTTGGGGAAAAGCGAAACACTGGTTTTTGCCAAGAACCGTGTTGGCCTTGTTAAATTATGTGAAGGCATAATGGCCACAGCTCTGTCGCCCTGTGTTGACACTGGGTACCATGGAGCATTTTTTTAATAAGAAACTTTCATTTAGCTGCATGTGAACTTGAACATAGTCTGCAAAGTCAAGTAACAACAACCACAGTCTGTCCCATCAGCTACAACACTGAATTATACTGAAACAGCAACTTATATGAACCACAGACAACTGCAACTCAATTTCCTGATTAATCAGTTTAAATTAGTGAAAGATTTTCTTGCACACTACTGCCAAGGTGTTTAGGTAAAACAACATAAAACAACTTTACTGTGCAAGTCCCACACACAACATACTAGTGTTGTGTGTTGTGTGTTGCAAAATCTGCTTTGGAAAACCTGCAGCCTAAAACTGGAATAACTATAACGTATTTCACTGCCATCCAGAACAGAGCAACAGAAACCAAACATTTATGGTCACAAACACAGACGATGTCAGGGCTGTCTCCTGGAATGAGCAGAAAGTGAATCACAAAAAAGACCAACATCTAGTGTTGCAACTTACATCTCTGTCAAATAGTAAAAGACATGGTACAAATACACAGATGGAAAAAGAGGTTTTGAGACTGAAGATTCATAAGATTTATTTAGTAAAATTAGATTTCACTTTGCAGTCAATTCCATTTGTGGTCATTTTTCATGCTCTGAATCTGCTTGAAGGCAAGTATACACTGTGTGATTCTGTATTGTTCCAAAAGTACTATCACCAAACGTGATGGTGTCTTTGGTTGTGGATCAAAAATTGTGTCGCACTGTGAGAGAGATTGCAACATGGCCATTGTCACTGTCTTGTAACCAGAACTATTCTGGGACAAATAAACAAATTCTGGGACAGTCTAAATGCATGAAAGTTGATGCTCTAACCAAGTTTATTTGAACCATGCTGCACAGTTTGACTGTTTTCCACCACATTCAGTAGCGGCTGCCACTCTTCCCTATGTTATCTAATAATAAAACATTAAGCTATGTGCAAAAGGACCCCTGTTGTCTCCTTAGCAGGCTGACTGGATGAACCCAAAGCCAGCTTCTTCTCCTAGAGTTTTTCTCCTGCTAGATGCTGCATGTCAAACATAAAAACAAAATAATTACAAGGATTTATGTATTTTTGTATCAAATTTCTGTTGGTTTATTCTTAATTTAGAACATAACCTTCTTAGTCATGGGACCAATAAAATATGCTGTGGTGAAATATGCTGCTCGGGAGAAGACGGACTGAACATGGACTAAGAGTACTGAGACCTTACAGTCTGTAGGTGCCATAGGGGTTACCTAAGTAAAGCTATAAATATGCCACAATGCACTACCGAGCTGCATGTGGTCAAACTTTGCAATTTTTTTCTGATGCCAAAGTTATATAAGACAATCTGAAAGTTTAAAGCCGTTATGTGACTTAAAGTTGTTTGGCTCTGACCTTTGACCTCTTTATGATCTATCATTTTAAGCTAACTGCAGTCTTGTGAATTTGAGTGTAAAAAGAAGCTCAGTTTAACCTCCTGTTGGTACCAGTGTGATAATGAAACTCCATCATGTTGAAAATTGAATACAATTAGTGTAATTAGCCAGAAGCTGCTTCACTTCGAGTTGTAATTGCGTTCTGCTCTGCTGAGTCAGATCTTATCAGCTCAGTTTCTCAAACACAAACAAAGCCTCTACGTTGTTAAATCAGACGGTTCGCCCTAAGCTGGGCGGCCAAAGAACAGAACGACATCGGCTTTTTCCGTCGTACAAAGAGCGGCGGCCTCACAAAACAACATCAAGGTTAATTAGGGAGAAAATCCACTGCACATTCCAGCCAAACACAGAGCTCCTTCTTCTGCCGCTGCAGCTCCGAGCAGCAGCGGCCACGCTGGGCTCTCTGCCCACTGTGACAAGAGGGAAAACAAACCGCTGGTTTCACCTCCACAATGTAGGTTTGTTTTCTGGTGCTGGGAGAAGCCGCTGAGTGAATTTAAAGGAAACTGGTCTGAAGTGGTTCTGTCACGTTTCTCTGCAGTCACAAAGAAAAACCACTGGAAATCAAGAAGTTCATCTGAAACCTCAGTTCTGCAGATATAGTATCAACTCTCTGGTGGACAGTATAGACACAGCAAAGCAGACTTTTAAGCTTCCATTATATTTTAGACCCAAACAAAATGTGGCAAGTAAGCAGTGACCAAAGACAACACCTTCAATGAGTCAGCCCAGACAGGCTGTGTGCCTCTGTCTCTCAGTCTATCCTTCCTCCAGGTCCTCACCATGGGAGGAGGCTAAGCGGTCCAGGTCCCAGCTGGTCGCACCGAGAAGCAGTTGCGCTCTCATGATTATGTTTCTGTCCACCGATAATAATGTTCTGCTGTTCTTTTCTCTTGTCTCCTCTTTTTATCTCTACATTTTTCACTCACACCAACTGGTCAAGGCAGATGGCCGCCCACTGGAGGTTTCTACCATTAAAGGGAGTTTTTTCTCTTCACTGTTGCCCAGCGCTGCTCTTGGGGATCTGCTGGGCTTCTCTCTAAATAACTTTGTAATGTACTGACCTTAATATGTGAAGTGTCTTGAGATGACTGTTGTGATTTGGCGCTTTAGGAATAAAACTGAACTGGATTGAATTGGATTGTGTTTGCACTCATAAATGCTGCTGCCTGCAACCAGAGGTTATATATTTTGCTAACATATATATAACATATATAATGTTAATTGAGCAGTGACATCAATCCGAATAAACAGAGACCCAAGCATCTAGTTTAGAGTCGACAATTATCAATAAAATAATAAAACCTTCCATAGGTTAACAGTCCAAAGCATTTCTGAAATAATCTCAACCTGAGGATATTTTCATACCATTTTCACTTTTGTTGCAAAATCCACGTCAGTGTGACCGTGATGTCAACATACGATCTAAGTGTAGACACCACATGTCAACAAAACTAAGGAGCATTAAGTGAAAATAGACAGAACCTCACAGATAATTAAGGTTCTAGGTCCCTTTGTCACAGAGCTGATGTGACTCTAAGCTGGCTCTTATTAGCACACAGCAGAAGCTAATGAGGTCCACTCAGTATTCATGACGTGCCGTTTGACCATGAGGTGACATATGGAGAGCCAGGACTGAACACTCTACTGACAGAGCATCACGCTCACAGATAACAAGTGTCTATTGTTGATCACGCTGAACAAAGATCTCTAGCTTAACACATGTCACACTGATCAATGAAGTGTGTGTGTGTTATCGATCACTGAAGGTTCCACAGGGAATCAGTTTGAGATCAATGTCGGTCCTTCTGGTTTCAGTTCAGTTTTGTGAATAATCCATTGCAGTTCTTCAGCTTAAGTTTTTTTTATTCTAGTTTTTGACCACGTCTCTATGTTCTATCAGCTGTGATCCTATTGAACTATTGTGTGTATTGTGTGTGTGTGTATTGAGTAGAGGTGCCATTTGTTGGTTACCGTTTAGTAAAACGGCATCAAAAAGCACAGCAGTAATCATTTCTGGAGCTGTTTGAAAAGCGAGCTGTGCTGATTTTTTTTCCCCCATTAATGCTGAAGTCTGTGGCCCAAAAGAGCTTCCAATGCATCAAACCACTTGTTTTTCCAGTTTGGCCCATTGCAGCTTCATGCTCCATTATTTTGTAGAGTCGTGTTTCATCTTGCTTCAGTCTTTCCTGCTCTGTTTGGCTGCACGTTGTAAACCCAGATGCTGATTCTTCTGGTGTCTAACCACTGACTCCATCTGTCCTCCACTCCATACACACCAATGATGCCTGCACAGAATGGTCCAGCGAGCCTTCTAAAGGTTTACATGTTCTGCTCCAGATACACTGAGGAGTAAACTGGTGTCTGCTGTTGTTGCATTTGTTGCAGCCATACTTGCTATGACAAAACATCACAGCTGCTTAACCAATCACCACTGATGACAATGCCAGAAACACCAGGAAGTATCTGGAACTTGGATTAATGTTAACAGACGTCTGAAAACCTGGCAAAGAACCATGGAAATGAAAGCAGAGCCTGTAACAATGGATACACACAGTGTCTGTTGACTTTCTGCTGTGTAACATGGCTGCATTAACATATATCATATATTCTAGAACATGATTAATATAACAACCTTTCTGTTGTGACAATGTTAGAATGAAACCAAGAGACTCGGACGTGTCTGGATTTCCTTCGAATATTTATTTATTCTGGAGTAAAACGATGTATTAACAGTCCGGGGTGTGTGTGTGTGTGCAATAATAATACTGACATGACTTTGGGTCGACTGAGTAGTGCAGCTTCCAGCTGTAAGCAAACACATCTCGTGTGGTTTTCTGGACACAGGCGAGCTGTGTTTGACCTGCTAGGGCGTTTCCCACCAAATCGCCACCTGAGCTTCTCGTCTTCCAACAACAACCACCAGGTCAAACCACGTCATAAAGCAGAAGAGGAAACTGCAGCCAAGAGGTGAAAAATGGGCAGAAAAATAAACAGCTTCTGGATCTTAGTTTTACATTCCTAATGTAGCCTCACACACTGCGGTTGGCTCCAGGTGTGTTAAACTGCAGGTCATCAGCCTCTTTTAGTGCTGAGCCGACAGGTGAAACTAAGAAGAGTCTTCGGTGAATACACATGGTAGAAGACACAGGGCGGACCTGACCTCATATACAATAGCAAAAATGAATTGGACACTGCTGTCCACATAAATCTGCATATCTGAATTATCAGGCTAGTGGCCATGCTAATGCTACGGCTTACGCTGATATTTTAGGCAAAGTATGTAAAAAGAGGATTTATTTTTTAGCTTCAGTGCGTCATTGACAGTGTATAAGAAAGAAACGCTCACGTCCACACACGTTTAGCTGCACAATTAAATCTGTGTGTGTGTGTGTGTGTCCGTCCTTCAGGTCTTGAATTCTCCTCCCTGGGGGTTTCAGGGCTCTGCTTGACACCACTTAGCTTCCACTGTGTCTGCTCTTTACTCAGCCACACACCACAACAAAGGCACCACAGGGAATACTGGGGGTTATTTAACAGGGTTTCCCCTAATGGGGAATGATGCAGCTGCTGGATTTCATGATCAATTTTCAGGAAACACTGAGTGAAGCAACAACTGTGGAATTTTATTGACATGAGCTGATGAATAAAGTTTGTGGCCACATGAGGAAAAATGAATGAGAAGAGTAAAACAGAAGAGAAACTGGAGGCAGCAGCAATATGGACAGAAAACCCAAAGCCCAGCGGTGCTCTGTAATAACCAACCAAATACATGCAACTGCACAATTTGCATTATATTTTCATTCTGTACCCAAATAAAGTCTGAATACTATCAGACAGACTTTCCACTGAAGATTCTCTGTCAGAGTCTAGCTGTAAACTCTCCACTGGAGAAGATCAAACCATTTTATTCAGATAATCCCAGTGAAATGATGAAATGAAGATAAACTACTCTAAAAATTAAGATCTTCCCCACAGTATTTTCATCTACAATGTTAAAACCAAAATACTTCCTCACATTTACTATCCAATGGTTTGGTGTGATAATAAACTGTGCAGCGTCTTATCACGTAAACCTGTGTCTGTGTTACAGCTACAGCAACCGTCACATGAACATGAAGCAACACATTTTCTTCAGGATCGACGCACTGAGCACGTCTGTGTCACGTCTGTGGCACTGAGCACGTCTGTGTAGTTTGTGTCACGTCCACAAACTAGTTCAATCTAAGCAGGAAACTTGTCTTCCCAGCAGTTCCAGCAGCAGCTGCTTCATCTGGAAGCTGAAGGACAACATGTCATCTCTGTGCTCGCTGTGTAACCAGCTCAAGTGTTTCCAGTAACATACAGTCAACAAAACTGTGATAAACTACAATCACTCTACTTGTGTCTCATGCTCTGTGAGGAACCACAAACTCCATTCATCTCTACTGAAATATTCTACATGATGCTGAAACAACAGAGGTTACACCACCATTACTGCTCCAAGTGAACCATGTTAAACTGTCTACTGAGAGTCAGTGAGGTTTAGTCAAACTGTCTGCTGGGACAGTGAGGACCACACACATCTGGAAAAAACACACTTAACTTCATTAATGAATAAAGTCCAAACCAAATCAACTCACCTAAAAGTCACTTCAGGCTGAAAAAGGCTCCTCTCTGCTCTCAGTTTCCTCCAGTGTCCTCACGTTGTGTTAAAACTGTGCTCCAGTCTCGTGTTTCCCGTCCTGACAGCAGGAGGGCGGGTTCCTTCAGCTGGACCAGAACCAGCAGGAGGAGGAAGTTGCTCTAAAACCACACCTCAGTGACTCAGTGCAGATAAAAGTGCATTCACTCAAGTAACACTTCTAAACTTTCTGTTCTATTCTATTACACTTGTGTTGACGTTAATGCCTGATGTAACAGCAGCTGCATTCCAAATCCTATATAACTCAACAAGTAGTATCAGTTAATGTACATTAAGTATTAAAAGTAGAAGTACTCATTACACATATTAGACATTAATACTGATGCTTCAGTTAAGTATAAAGGATTTCACTTGTACACAGCCACAGTAAATTTCCCTAAAAGGAGAAAATGACCATTAAACCTTCAGAGACATAAATCACTAATGAGCAGAAACTACAGCTGACACATACATGTAGTACAGTAAAAACTGCAGTAAGTAAAAGTTACCTATAATGGAAATACTTGTTACCTTAAATAAACACAGTGTATCAATAAATGTAAAAATATCTGTGTAGTAGTACTGTTGTACTGTAGTATTACTGCTTTACTGAGGTAACGGATCTGAACATTTCCTCCAGTCTGCTGCCCCCTGCCTGTCACACCTAATATCACTGAACATGTTACTTCTGGATTTTAAAAACTTCAGGAAACTGGTTTTCCTGGTACAGCAGGTGGATACATGGGAAAATGTGCTAAATAACGTAAAACCCACATCAGTCTTAGCTGAATGAACCAACTTTATTTAAGTTTGTTTTTGATCACACACCAACCAGAAGCTTGTGAGATTCATCCAAAGCAGAGTTTTCTGTTGTGAAGACAGATCCTGTGTTTTAAGCTCCTCATCCTGGAGGTTTTACTGGTTTTCCCACAGTGTATAAGCTTCATGGCCGTCGCTGGTCCTCAGTCTGTACCAGAATAAACCCAGACACATAGAGAACTGATGCAGCAGTAAGACCACTGCTGTAAAGACAATCTGATCTGCTTTTATTAAACTACTGGAGAACAGAAGGAGACACTTGTCAGCTGGAGCCAACAGGAGCTCCGCAGCTGGACCATTCTCACCACTGGCAGATCTTCTGTGTGTGATGTCTGGAACCAGGACCTGATCAAAAAAACACGATCTGGATTCACACTGCGACACATCGGGCCTGCAGCTCCACAGATCTGAACAACGTCCCAGTTTAATAAAGTGTGTATGAGGTATGAATGTGATTTAACACTTTTATATCTGAGCTGCATAGAACAGCAAACACACACTAAATTATTTTACAGATAGTGTGAACCAGGACATGAAGACATGTGATACAAACCTCCAGAAACACGTCAGACACAGCTGTGTCACTGTTCTTCACTTCTCATACTGAAATAAAGCTGATAACTTCCTCCTCATGATTTCACGTCTCGTTTTTCTGCTGAACATGAAAACGACCCATAAACAGTGTTTCCTCCTGTGTTTGTGTCTTCATCACGTTGGACTGAACCATTCAACTCCACATGTGAAGAACTCAGCACATCTGTGATGTTCCAGTCGGGTTGTCTGACCAAACACTGTGCAAACTGTTGGTACCTGCAGAAGGTTTGTGTGGTGGACAGGTGGCGCCTCCTGGTGGTCGGCCGGTGGTCCGGTTCTCTGCACAGAGGAGTCTGCATCAGTGACAACTCAGTGTGTAACATGGATGCTTTAGCTAGCACAGGTTTACAGTGACACACAGTTCCTGGATGATATTTCTGTAAAACCCTGATCAGCTGAAACTAAAATCCACACACACACACCTCCGGTTGTCTTCTCTGTGGGTTCAGAGGTCACAGCCTCTCCAGACCACAGGTCAGAGGTCATCACCGCGATGGGACCGGTCCCTGCCTTCAGATGGACCTGGATGTTGTTCTGTATCAAAACACTGAACACTGTTAGTTCTGATTATGTGCAGTAGTTAGTAGTATTAGTACTTAACATGAACCATTGTACTGAACAATTTTCTTTTGATTAACTGATTAACGTTGAGTTGAAACTACTCGTTTCCAATGACAACACTGCAGTGATTTTAGAAAGACTTTAGATTTTTTATTCAACAATTCTTCTGGTATTTGTTTTTACACATCAAATGTCAAACACATGAACACACGTTTATTTGTGACTTTCCTGTGAGCACGAAGTTCCTGCTTAATAATTCAGGTTTTCTCCGTCTTTACCTCTTTAGGTGGAGGAATCTCCAGTTTCATTTCCTCCGGAGCTTTAATGACGATCACCGTTCGCTCCTCGAACCCTCTGAGCCGACCGATGTCCTCGTGCGTCACGTACGCAGACAACAGGTAACAGGTTTAAAGAAAACCTGACTGTTAACTTTTACATTCACAGTAATGGACCCTCAACCATTTCTGCTGCCCTGTTTTACTGTAGCATCTTGGTGCTGCTACAACACCAAGATGTTTAAAGACATTTGTGTTTTAGTGACTTGAATGTGGCTTTTTCCTCAGTGTCTGTGATTTGTACTACAACATGCTTTATTCTTACACCTCTCACCCCTGCGTTTAAACTCAACACGCTGAAGTGACGGGACAGTGAACAGCTGGATGGATGGAAAGTTGCTGCTGCTGTGACCTCGGTGTGAAAGCTGAAGAGCTGACGGGCGCAGCTTTCTATGACGGCGTCCAGCACATCCTCCACCAGCTTCAAGCTCTGCACTTCTCTCAGGAACTTCTGCTTGTTTTTCCACAGAAAGCTGGAGATGGGACTCTTTCCTCTGCAGACAGAGCCGTCAGACAGCAGGGTTAATACAGTGAAACAGAGCAGCACAACCACAACCTCCGCTGCCTCTCTCACTCACATCCACTTGATTCCGTCGGCCAACTCCTTCTGGACGATGCTGATTTCATCCAGGACGATGATGTTGTGGACTCTGCATCTGCGGGTCTGCAGGCTCGCGGCCGCCTGCCTCAGGTCCAGACATCCATTCGGGGCAGCCAGCAGCAGATGGAGGAGCTGTCGGTTCAGGAGAACCAGAGGTACAGCTGAACACAACAAGATGAAGGAAAAATATTCTAACACGGATCAGAACAGTAAACAGTGACTTTGGCTTCTGGACCACAGATCAGTGTGTGTCAATAACCACCAATCCTGAAGGGTTGTTTAAAACCTCATGTTCATCTTTGCCTCATGTCTTCCCTTCACACTCTCACTCTACTGACTCACTCTTTGCAGGAACTTTCTTTGCCTGAAATGAAAAGGAAGAAAAATAACGGTAAAGATGTTTGATGTTCAGGTAACAGAAACAACTGAACATCTAAATAAAACTACATTTACTGCCAAATAACAGTCAGTGTGTAGAGTTTGATGCAGATGAAACATTAGCTACCTGGTCTTCAGAGGATTCTCTAAACCTGCACCTGGATTCTGGAAACAAAGAGAAAGTGTTTTATTACAAACAGGAAAACAGCAGACACTCAGTTTTACAGGATTATCCAGATGTTTTCATGACTGACTGCTGTCACTTTACTGACATCAGACTCTTAACTGTTCAGCTGTGAACCTGATATTAAACTTCACATCGTCTGAGGGAAAAATCTAATTTTTAATCTGGATCAGGCAGAAACCTGGACTGGATCCTGGCAGAAAAACTGACTCCAGACCTGCTGCGGCGGACCTGGTGAAGCAGAAGCATCGTCTTCAGCATCATCATCCTCACACTTCTCTTCCTCAGAGGACTCGGCCCCCCAGGAGCTGACCGGACCCAGTGGCCCATCCAGGTAAGGAGGCATGATGGGAATGGCGTCACTTTTGACCCCGTTTTTGCAGATGTCCTCAGGCAGGAAGTGGTCTTCACAGATGAAAGGCTGCTCAGTCACGTCCTGCTTGTCCGTCTCCCTCAGAGCCACCAGCCAAACCTGAACCAGGTCACACACACTGCAGGTCAGCAGAACCTAACGTACCCAGACATCAGACGCAGGTAAACACATCCCATCACTGAAGTGAAGCATTTGTTGTATTTTAAAACCATTTAACATTAATGTTTCAATACATTCAAGTTGTTCTTCTTTAAAGGTTTGAAACCTCAACTGACGGTTGGTGAATAGCAGCAGGAGGAATGTTTTCATTATTAATCATCTTTCATGTACAAATTCCTCTGTTACTTTAACTTTGTGAGAATAAACTCAGCACCTGTTTCTAACCGACAGAGCAAATCTACCCATGACGTCCCCCTGGTTTCATTTTTACCACAGACCAAACTATTGTAAAAAGAGAAACAACTGGTTCTTTTAGGTTTCATGAAAAACAGAATCAATACAAAACGCTGATTTTAATTCTGCACAGCTGAACCGTACAATTTACAGATTTTATTTCTGTAGACTTCACTGTCATCCTGGAAACATGGGTGAAAGTTCTTCCTTTACTGGGCTGAAGAATGTTTGAGTTCAGGAATTGTCCTGAGTGAAACGTTCCCCAGGTTTCAGAGAGTTACAGTGGATAAAAATCACCTCTTCAACTTCAGAACTTCAGATCACTCCACATGTTAACAGTAGGATTCGGGTCTGGATTCTGGGCCATTCCAAAACTTGAATCTTCTTCTGGTAAAACCATTATTTTCTCAATTTGGATGTTTGCTTGGGTCGTTGTTGTTTTGCTTCATCTTCAGCTTTCTAGAAGCCTGAAGGTTCTGTGCCGACACTGACTGGTACTGGTACTGAGGCTCCGGGTCCAGCTGAAGATAAACACCAGCATGCTTCACTGTGGGTATGGTGTTCTTCTGGTGAATATAGTTTTATCAGACAATAAACACATTTTCCCACGTGCTTCTATCATTCAACATGAGACATCCGATGTGTTTTCACTAAATTTAGCCACTTTGGATGTTTTTCTCTTAGAATAGACCGTCTGGCCACACGACCCACAGCCCAGATATATGAAGAATACGGGACACACAGCCAGAACCTGCCAGACATTCCTGCAGCTCCTCTAATGTTGCTGTGCTACTAACGCAGTACGACTAAGAACTGTCAGGAGAAGCGACTAGAACAGATACTTGGGGTTAATCAGAGGCACTTTAGACGATGTTGTGTACAAAACTTTAACAGGGATGTTCAGAGGTTTTCTATCCTGTAGCAATGTGACTCCCAGGCTGGGTCTGGTCTTCCCACAGAAAACCTCAGGGTGTTTTATACACCCCCTGTGTTTATATATACTATAACAAATGTAAAGTCAGAATTAGTTAAAATGTGATGGAATCTCACTTCTGGTTCCGCTGGTTCGGATTTGGACTCGGACGAACTAAAAGAGTTGAGGCTTAACTTTTAGAAATGTTGGTTTTAAAAACGCAGAAGAAATGTTTGCTTTGACAAATGAATTAATGTGTTTAACCGCTTACAACTGTTTCTAATGAGACCCATCCGGTACCGTCTCCAGAACCACTGAGGTTCGGGCCGTTCACACAGAAGTAATCTCCTGGTAGTCAGCACCCAGCTAGCACTGTGATAGTTCCGTTCAGTTACTGGGTCCGTACCTTGACCTGGGCCGGGTCTTTGGGGAAGTTGAAGAACCTCTTCGGTGGTCGGTTAAAGACCAAGCGGTTCGGACACCCGGAGACAACACACTTCACCATGCTAGCGTCCGTCCGAGGCCCAGACCTGAGGTGCTACCGGTTCCGAATGTTCGGCAAACACGCCTCACACGTGTTCGGTTTGTTTATGTCCCGGTTCTCAGTAGTTTTCAGACCGGAACCAGATGAGTTGGAGACCGGGTGTAAACTACTGGAGGGAACAGGCCGTTATCGCCACCTGCAGGTAATCTGAGGAACTGCTGTTCGCACTGACAGCACCAGCACCTCCTGTGCTGTGGTTCTGAGTTCTGCTGGGTGGATCTGAGAGGACCGGTCTGTTTTCTCCACCTAACGCTGAATTACCAATATTTCACACTTTTATAGACTATTTGTGGCTCAGATGTTCACATTTAGTCATTTACAGACACTTTTTTTAATATTGGCAGTGAGGCTGCTGACAGAGTTCAGTACCTCATTCCACCATCATGGGGCCACTGAGCTGAAGAGCTTTGCATGGGTACTTTTGTTTGGTGATGTTGTTCTAGTCCATTTCATGGTTCTGGTTAATATACAGACTTTCTGTTGTTTTACAGACGAGTGCAGCTGTCACATTCCCTTTTTCCACCAGAGCCGGTTCAGAGCTAGTGCTTAATTTCATACCAGCTCTTTGTGTTTACACAGCCAAAGAACCACCTCTTAGCCAGGAGAACTAGTTCCAACCTGGCACCAACGCTGTGCTGGACAAGAATTAAGAACTGATTGTGTCAGCGACTTCAAACTGTTCTTGTGGGTTCTTACATGGTTCTTAAGTTGAACCAAATGTTAACCCACCCAGAACCAAGTTCTTGTAGGGCACAGGAGTGACAGATGGCTGCTCTACAGCCACACACCAGACAGACTGCAGTGCCACCTAAAATTAGCTGCTAAATCATTACTACCATCTCTTCAGCAAAACAAACATGACAAACTACACCCAACCTCTATAGAGATTATTCATCTGTATAAACTCTGAATCATTGGGGACTAAATTCTCAACATTTACATTACAGCTACACTCTGTTAATCCAGGGACAATATCTACTCCAGGGAGCACAGACTGGAGATTACCCAGATTTGTACTGGGGAGCTGCCGTTCAGGGTTCAAGAACATGTCTGATAGCATCTTATGCTATACTGTACAAAGGACCGTCACTTTTCAGCTAATGGTAGCTAGAAGACTGGCCATAGTGTTGTATGTTGTGAGTGATGCAATTGTAGGTTTGCATTCAATTCTAATGGATCCACAACATGTCTAAGGCAACATCATGCATTCATACAAACCATTGCAGATTACCTGAATAAGTCTATCAGAAACTGGAAGATGCCATCTCAGACGAGGGTGGAGTTGAGGATGACAAATGAATAGGTAATGGCTTCTTCCACAGGTCAGCAGATGTGAGGAGAAAAATGCCGGAGTGAAGATACACACTGTAAACACAAGAACTGAAGACAGGAGATGAGTAACAAGGTATTTGCAGGGTAGTATTAGCAGGAGGGCTGAGGCAGGAGATCAGAGATCCACAGTTCCAATAATCAATATACAATACACAGTCCAAGGTCATTCACAGGTGAGTCCAATCACAAATCATCCAATATTCAGTCACATGTTTCGAGCAGTGCGTCATCTCAACTGTGTCAAAGTTGTAAAGTGCTTCATAAAGCTTCGATTTCGCCATCACTACAGAACAGAAAGGATAACTCACAGAATGGGGTCGATGCAAAAGAAAAGGTTCAAGGTGAAGGTGAGAATCATCACTGGAAAATCAGTCAGGTAGTAATGCTGGATAGGTTGCTGGATAGTAATGAAGGTAGGTTGTAGTACTATCTGGCAGGGGAGTGAGCCTGGCAGACCTGCTTATAAAGGGGAAAAACAACAGGTGTGTCACAGGTAGGTTAAGGACCCAGTAAGCAGTTGGACCAGATGAGTGAGGTTGGTAAGATTTTATTAATAATGAAGGCAGTAGAGATGATGTAGCCGATGGCCGTGGACAGGGAATCAAGAATGAAGCAGACGAGGGATGCCCAGAACCAGGAATGGAGCAGAGGAGGGATGCCAGGAACCAGGAACGGATGGGTGGTGGACCGGAAACAGAATAGAGCAGTGGTGGATTGGAACCAGGAGCAGATGACTGGAACCAGAAACAGATGACTGGAACCAGAAACAGATGACTGGAACCAGAAACAGATGACTGGAACCAGAAACAGATGGTTGACACCCAGAAAAATGAGCTGGCTGGCGAGGGCCGGGACCCGGAATACAGAAACAGACCAAAAGCCCGAAGAGTGCAGAGCTGGGGAGGTGCAGACCTGGAGGCTGGAGACAGTGAGTCCAGGTTAAATATATGGAGCAGCCGAACCAGAGGGAGCAGGCTAGTACCGGAGCTAGTCAGGGTGGAGCAGGAGACTGGAAACAAAATCTCAGTGTGAAAACACAACACGAAAAAACACAGGAGGAAAAGTCAGGGGTGCAAACTCAGACAAACCAACAAGAGCAGTGTGAGAAGGAACAGAATATAAAGAAGTGAAAACAGGTGATACCGATCTCAGTGATTAACTAAGGCGTGTGCAGAGTGTGGGAGAAAACAGGAAGATGACCAAAAAAGGAATCACAAACCCAGAACTCAGGAGAAAGGAACAGGTGGATGAAATCACACTAACGATGAGGGGAGAACAGGTGTGAGAGGGAGTGAACAGGTGTGCCCAATTAAAGCTGATTGGAAGGTGTGTGTGTGTGTGTGTGCGTGCGTGCGTGCATGTGTGCATGTGTGTGTGTGTGTGTATGCAGG
>OMLM01021272.1:0-33972 GCA_900302695.1 Helostoma temminkii | reverse complement strand
CATTCCAGTGGCGATATAGCATATGACCCCCACTCTTTCTTATCAGTGACTTCTGGCACAGGTAAGATAAAACTTCCAAAATCATATCAACAAATCACTGTATATTTATGACTATTGTGGGGGTAGAAACCAGAAGTCAAAAAGCAGCCCCAAGATTTACCAATAAATATTTGATATTGCTTCCCACTTTTTCCCTATTAGCAACCGTTTGGAAACAAGAAACTATTTAGCTGTTGCTAGTAAGCCAGTTTTGAACAGGAAAGCAGCATCCCATGCATGCTTCCAGCTGGACCCTGTCCCAGACTGACATGCTTGGTTAATGTGGCCATTCTGTGCTGCCAGAATTAGAATTCATGATTTACATTAAACAAACAAACACACACACATGAAAACAATTACGTAAATTGACCTTGTATTAATTGATTTAACTGTAAAAATATAATATTACAAGGTGGTTACAGGTTTTATTGTTCACTTACTTTGGGTGATGTATCAAATTATTAAGTGGATGCTCCACAGGTATTGCAGATATACTGAAGACCTGATGGTTAAGCTATGGAGTTGTGAAGTATGGAGTTGTGAGACTGATGTGTTACAGTTGGGGATATTAATGGACCTTCCCACCACTCTTTGGTGGTCCTTGCTGCACAATGGTATTTCTGGATTCAAACCTCAGCATGTTCAGGGCCAGTGGAGCATGCCCAGCATTGTGCCAAGGTTAGATGGGTGCCAAGGGTGCCACTAAATGGAACCTCATCCTCTGCTCTATCCTCTCATGCCCAACACAAAATGCTGCGGTATCACACAAAACCATATAAAACAAATGCATTGGATAGAACTGAAGCTCAAAGCACCCAGAGAATATGGAAACAGCTGCACGATATATTGTACTTGTTATTAGTTATGATAGTGAGTGAATTCACAACCCTCATATTGTTATAAGACTAATAATGCCCACACCAGTGACTAGCTCTGGCAACAGCAGATCCCCATTTTGTCTGTCACTTTCTCTGTCTTATGGTTCCTATACACTTCTCCCTCCCATTGTCAGTGTGGGTATAACTCACAGATAATGTCTTCATCAGTGATGTACTCACAGTGCTCTGTTTACATTGACTTACAGGCCACACTCCCTCTCTCTCACACACGGCCCGCTCCTGGCACCAAACGCAGATTACATCTTGTTCCCCAAACTACTAAACGTGTCAGAGGCTGCCTGGCTTTGCTTTTATATAGTGTTATTAATGGGAGTGAGCACCCACCGCCCCAGTCTTTGTGTATGTGTGCTTGTGTCTAATTAAAGGATCGCTGCTTACAGAAGCAGAGAATGGTTTTGCAAGATAGGAAATAATAATTGCAAATATTATCATTATTATTTTCACGGCTTATAGAGAAATGACATGAGGTTGGAAGACTGTATTTGAACTGTAAATTGTGAACTTGCTCGGTGATTGTAATGTTTTGCTGATAAAACCACGAGGGCCGGCCGTAGCTATTATATAACTTCTGACCGAGACCTTATAATCTCCTTAGCTGAAGAAGAATAAGGCTGTGAATTTTCTAGTGGAACTTTGCACTCAGTATATATCAAACTCTAAAATTAGATGAATCTAATAAATTTCACCATTTAACATGCTTTTAACAAACATTAAATCAAAATTTTAAAGCTACAACTATAATGGATAACTCCCATTCATCCCAAATGTGGAGGTATGTCAAGAACTATGATTGTTCAGACACAGTCTTTTTGTGTATGAGAAAACACCATTGCATGAACTAAAATATTATCATTATTAAGTGTGACAGTACAGTGTATGTACAGTACACTGATATTTGGTAGCTATTTAACTGAAACAGCATATAAAAAGGAGTACGGAGGCATTTGGTTGTACCATATTAATATGTCCAGGGCAACTTTTAGGACTCTGAGGAGAGGACACCAAACTCCTAACACATACTGACCTAATATTGGTGCATGTTATTCAGCCAACAAACTAAGACGCTTTTGTTAAGGAAAACTGACTGAAAACTGAAAAAACACAATATCCTAACAGCCTTGAAATTTGATTCCACATATTTTCACAAACACATTTGGAATAGTATCACAGTTAAATCCTTAATCCAGGTCCTACTCGTTTTAGCTAAGCTTATTGACATGAGTCATTGATATACATTTTTATTTGGAATTTTTCTTGACCAGTGTCTGGGACCTCAGCCCCATTGTCTGGCTGAGTCTTTTCTCAGACAACTGTGGCTTGGCAGGCTCTCAGCTCCCCCCTGTCTTAACCTGAAGAATTATGTGCACAGATAATTAGCTCTTATAGGTACACTCTCTATTTCTCCACTCCACTGGGCACATCATCTTCCTCGCCTCTTTATTGTTTGGTTTGCTTTGTCAGATCGATGTCTTGCTACTGCGTAACCAGCACTCATATCTCAGGCTGCATAAATCACAACAAGGTTTCTGTCGCTCGGGAGAGTGGTGTGGCTTTGCTGCACATGCATGCTCACAAACACATTCACACACATAAACAAGTGGGTGGACCACTTTTATGCTCCACATCCAACTCTCTTCACCTCTCTCCTTGATACTCCTGCTTCTCTTCTCTACTTTCCTCTCTTTCTTTCCTCCCTTCATCTACACTACTGCTGAGTGACCACTGAAGAGGAAACCAGATTATCCTCTACCCAGTAGCAATGTGCGTGCAACAGAATAGAGGGACGGTAGGGGTCTGTATTACGGCTTATGATTGCAGCAACACCCTTGTAATGAGTTTGAAAAATGCAAATGGCTCTCTCCATGTAAAAGTTGACATTGTCTCCTGTGATAAATTTTCTGCTGAGGTAAGAGACAATTTAGATGCGAATTACAAGCAGGCTCTTTGTCACTCCTCTGTTCCATTTACATCCTTAATTAGCTGATTCCCTCCTGCTTCCATTAGTGGGTGAGAGAGAGGATGAGAGAGAAAGACAGACAGACAAAGAGACAAACGGGGACGATGAAAGAGACAAAGAAAGTCAAGTACTGAGCTCAGTTGCACAAATGCAAGCTTTCATTTATTATAAACACACAAATGTCTATACAACCTCACACAAAGGTATATAAGCCTTGATTATGGTGCAGGAAATGAGCCAGAAACACCATCCTATGTGTTAGGACCTCAGGGTTGATCAGCATCCTTGGGTCTGTGTCTCTGTTAATGTCATCCTTAACAGCCAGCTAAACACTGCAGGTTTGTAGACATTAGCCATGCCTGCTAAAATACTAATTTACCCAGCCACCTCATCACACAATGCTGCTCAGCTTTGAATGACAGGCCTAAACATGGTATTCTATTAGGAGGCTTACTCAATAGAGCAATGTTCAGTCATTCGTGTCCCTCACAAGTGCACGGAGACCCCACAAAGAATATGCTCAATGAGAGGCCATATATTACAGTTTACAATATGTGCTTGTTGTCTGTGACAGTGGAGACTCACTCAAATTGTCACATCAAAGCCCAGATTGGGACACATGCTATGGTTTCTAATGATGTAAACTGAAGCATGGTGCGAATATTCATGTTATGACCAAAGGACGATGATGTCCTGATTTCATGGTGCAAAGTAGGCCTTACTGTCTGATTTTGCTTCCATCTTCAATGTATACATTTGAGCAGTGGGGTCTAATAGAGCATGTGGCAGCTATACAATGGAAGAGATCTGTGGGTGGCCAGTTCATTCTGATGACTCTTAAATATGATCTGCCAAACACAGTGGGTTGCGTGTGAATAAATGAACAGTGCAGCTTATATTTACCTCATTTATAGGTTTATCATTAAAGCGCTTCTAAATGGCAATATGCTTTATTTTAGGGTACAAATAATGATACAGATGTTTCATTTCTCCCTTTCCACCCTTTATGGGTGGCAGTGATGGCAATGGCCAAACTATCAAATTTTACATAAAGACAATCTGACTATGAAGAGATACTCCTGTAATCTCACCACTCTATAAGAATCACAACACTTTAAGGTGCTCAAAGCACCATTGCAAAGTTGGCCTTCCAGCTGGTTCAGGTGATGTAGCTATTTTAAGTGCCCACACACAGACATTGCTCTAACTGGAAAAAAAAATCTCTTGGAAATACACATGCAGGGGTTTATCATAGCACAAAAAAACATACAACTTTTGTAAATCACAACTTTGATGAAATTAGTCAACATATCATAAAGTATGTCCAATTTAACTAGATAATAAAATCTCACCATGAGATCACTTTCAGGTCATATTTACTCAGTAGTCATTAGTTTTGTGTGAAATGAGCTGCTACACTTTACACTGATAAAATAATAAAAAGCTATATGTTTTCTATTACTCTACATACAATTGATTATGTGGAACAATGCCATAGTTGACCACCCACTTGACTTGATCTCATAGTTAAAGCAAATCAAATAGGTGTCTGAAATTAAAAGAGGTTAATGAAAGTGGCTTTCTCTCTAATAGGGCTGTGGATGGAGATGTGGGGAAAACACTTTGTTTATGCTTGTGGCCCTTTGTGTGCTATTCTATAATTGATTTGGACGACCAGCATGTTCAAATAATTAATTCGATTAATTTTGTATGATAAATTGTCTAATTTCCATCAAAGATAGTTAGA
Source organism: Helostoma temminkii (assembly GCA_900302695.1). Classification (NCBI taxonomy): domain Eukaryota; kingdom Metazoa; phylum Chordata; class Actinopteri; order Anabantiformes; family Helostomatidae; genus Helostoma; species Helostoma temminkii. The sequence continues at coordinate 29,330 of OMLM01021272.1, read as the reverse complement.
CGTATTTGATTCAGAACTTATCTCTATTACAATATGAGCTTTTACCTCCTTTTTTTGCATTGCTCTCTCTCCTTTTTTATCTCCTTTCTTTTGTTTGAGCACCCTGAGATTTTCTTTTCTTATTGACCTTAAGGAGAAAAGCACACATATGACTTTCACACTGAGAAAACACTGTCATTGGCAACATCAATCAAGGGCAATATTTTCAGACAAGTTGCTTTAATGTACCATTTTAAATGCAAAGTCTGGAGGACATGCAGCTGCTGGCCTCTCGTGGTGTACATGTTCTCCAGTCACTGTAAAATGTGTATGAATGTGTGTATGAGAAGCATGGCAGTCATGAGAAAAAGGATGTATTGTCTGTCTTTTGCTGTCATTAGGCTGCGTCTGGAGGATGATGTGGAAGCAGTATGGGGTCTGGGGAAGTATTTATGACCCTGCAGAAAGCTCGTTGGGCTGCAGTGATCGCAGGGAGATAATGGGAGGGAATGGGATGCAGCGAGGTGTTCTGACAGAACCAACCAGACAAGAGAACAGCCAGGATAAATCAATGTTGGTCATTTTCTCTTTTGCTGTTATTGCCCTCCTGCCTCATCGCACCCACCCCCAGTCATTTACACATTCCATCATTAAACCCTTTCCAAGAATTTTGAATGAAACAACAGAGCCATAAAGAAAAGTAAAAGCAAATTTTACGAAAAATTGACTAGAGGAAAATGTTTTTACTCAAACACGTTGATGTAAAATGGCAGTATAGTAGTTGTAATTTGATTTAATTCTGACACAGCTGCTTGAATGACTTTTCTGGTGACATTGGGATGCATACAAACAAGACTTCACCTCATTAAACAGGAACAAACTGAGGGGAAATTACACTTAGTTATGGAAATGGATTTTAAGTATGCAAAGCATTACTTGCACTTATTTTAAGCTGAAATATGAAAAACATCAGTGTTGGTGTTAGCTTGGCTGTAATGGCACCACTAGTAAAGCGTGAGTGAAGATTAAGGAACAATCTAATCTCTGATGATCAAAAGAGACAAATCATTGTAAAAGTACTGACATCAAACACTTCCCCAAAACTAATATTTTACACATTCTTTAAGAAATTACGTGGAAATGGGACAAGTGAGAGTTCTCATTTTAAATGGACATAAGAGGTAAAAACCCATTGCAGAGTGCAGTGTAACATAACATTAGTTGCTTTTGTTACTACCATCTCTTCATCAGAACAGAGGCAACAGAATACTGGAAACAATGTTAGACATTTGTACAAGTGCTAAACCTTAAGTCACTAAACTCTCAAACTCATAATTTTTTCATTATAGCTAAACTCCGTTTTGGGGGAATTGGGTTTAGACATTATGCAGAGTTTTATTGTCACATGTAGAGATTGTTCAAATCAGACACTTTCTCCTGTGGGGAGAAACTCTACTTGATTTCAGCAAGAGGCGGGGCATGTTTAGCAGGCAGGAGGAATGAGGAGTGAGATCACGCTTGAGATTACCCAGACTTCGTACCAGGAGGCTCATAGGAGAAAGTCTATGTAACCTCGGGACCATCTGACTTTTATTTGTGTTCTCCCAAGCAGCTCAGTCACATAATGTCTTGATATGTTCACGTTTCCAGTGCATGTCTGAGAGCAGCTTTTGGTCCTACAATACTGCTGTACAAAATCACTTTTCACTTTTCAGCCATCAGCTAGGGGTATGTACTGTAGCTTTGCACAGGAGTGTTGTGTTTGTTTTGGTTCAAAGAAAGTCATCTAAAATTAGTTACAGGGCCTTTAATAAATGACCACCAATGGTAGGAGTTCATTTATAGTTTCTCAAGTACAATGTACACACCATATTACAAGTGCAACTAAAACAGATAAGTATACTAGTGACTGAAGAGTTTTTTAAATCCTGCCAATCTGTCACGGCTGCTGATAGGGTCTAATTTCTAAATACAATATTAGGAGCAAGAGCCTGGAACAGCAGAATGAAAAGACATTTTTTTAAAACAACAAAAAATTAAAAGTTGCTGTCTGGATGTTCTGCTTGAGGGAAACTGTGTTAACGAGACCCATTAGAAACCTAAAATAAGACTGTGGAAAATTAAAAGCAAAAACAAGGAATAAAAAGTTATAACTTGCATAACTTACAATTAATGCAACAAGGCACTATGACTCTATGGCCCTATCTGATCTTGAATGTCCAGTAACCTGTGGTGGCTAATTTTACTAGTTATTAAGCTTAAGATTGCTGTGTCAGCTCATAGATTTTATGAGAATTGTCTACTTGTACCACAGTTAAACAGTGACTTTTTTTTATTCTCTGTGTCAGACATGGTTATGAAGTTAAACAAGGTCACTTTAAAATCAAAGCATTAAACAAAATTTTAACTAAAAGGGCACTAAGAAAAATTAAATCAGGGTATTAAAACACTTGTCACCTGAAAATGTGTATTTTTTCTGTTGTTGGCCTCCAGCTAGCCTTCTTTCTTTTGTTTTTCAAGGTACTTAAAGGTGACATTGAGCAGGACGGGTGTTTATCAGTTGCCTACAAACTAATCTGTTTACATTACCGCTTGTATTCCAATGGTCCCATTATGTATTAGAAAAGCAATTAACAGTTCATTAAACTTCAAAGGTGTTAATACAAGTCATAAGACTAAGCCATCTGTCGGATTCTCTCCCAAGCCTGACTTCGATATCATCCACTAAACAACGTTTCTAACCAATTAAGGTTAGACTTGGTAATTTAAATTTGAAAATAGGACATCTTCTGCTGGTTGTCTAATAATAGGGATACATATGGTGGGGTTCGGAGTGTGATAATGAGAGAGATAGCCTCCTTAATTTGTCTTATAAATATTAGGGAGGCAGGCAGATTGAGGCCTCGGGACTTAACATATGTCTGCCTTCAACCTCCATGCCATATTTCAAGTAAGACAAGTAGGATATAAAATACAGTATCAGGAACAGTACAACTCTGTACCATCGTGTCAGCTTAATATGATATTAAAATACCAGACACTGTATGAACAATGATGGACCCACCTACTCATTTGCCATTTGTTGACTAGATAAATGTTGCGTTTTGTCTCATCTGTGAACACGACAAATGAACAGGGTGAACATGATTCAATTCATCATGTTTCTTGAGGATTTAGTGAGATTTGCTCTCATTAGTGGCTCATCTGTCAGGGAGACACTCTGATCCTAGAGAGAAAAAAACTGCCTCTCCTCACTTAATTGGGAGCCACACACGCAGTGAAAGAGACACAGCAGCTATGTCAACCTTTTACATCCCAAATTTATCTTCCAAAATCAATCCGTCAACATCCTAATTGGCCCTCACTTTATGATTGCTGTGCTGGCTCACTCTCAGAGGATCTAAAGCTAAATGGAGTCATAAGCTCAGCAGATAAAATGTTGAAATATGTGATGCTTAGCAATCATCTGTTTATATAAATCTTAAACTGAAAGATAGGGATTAGATGAATGTGTCTGCATATGTTCAAGGAGGAGGAGACAGCTTTAAAGCCTTTCAGAGTGTATCAAAGTTCAGCATTGAGCTTCTACAGTACAGGAAATTAGAATTATTATTACATTATTAGTTATCCAGACAGTTTGCCAACTGCTACATATTATGAAGATATAAGTGGGGGTGTATATCACACACATCAAGTTAAAGTAAAACAGGTAACGTTCAACATAGCCCGAACGAGTATTGACATATTATTCAAGGTGCTGGAAACAGAATGGCTCTCATTAGTCTTCTGTGAGTCGGTAATGGCAGATCACCTCTTAGGGCCACAGAATTGACAGGCTGTGCTCCCCCTCAACAGATATCTGAGAGCTTTTTATTGGCTTCACCCTCCTGCTAATGCTGCCCGATGGCCTGGTTAACCTTGGTGATGCCTTCTGGAGCTGGCAAAGGTATCACACAAAGTTCACTCAATCATTAGCAGTGCAGAAGAGTTCAATTTTGCATGCTCTGAAGTTTTATTGATATTTTATATGGGTTAATGTGGAGCTGAGAGCACTAAGGGGGTGGTGGTTGTAGAAGTCTGAAATTCTTCACTTCACAGAATAAATTCAAACTGTTTAACATTTATATGATGGGGACAGGAAAGCTATTCAATCTGCAGTTTTTATAGAATGTGCTGCTGAAAGAAAAGTTTCTTTCTCCTACTTAATGAACAGGTGTCTACATAACACAGCCCACCCCACAGATGGCAGCATAATTAGCAGTCATTATGGTGGTCTTCAAGTAGACCGGGATCTGTGCGGCCGCACAGAGCGCCTAACCTCTTCACCCCCTGACAGGGCCCACGGGGTGCCGCTGACACGTGTTGTTCTTCTGGAGAAGCCAAAGGTGGCGTTCCCCTTTCACAAAGTGTCATCCTGATGTGCTGGAAACCCCGAGACATGTGTTAAAGGATCAGAATGTCAAGGGCCTCTCTCTGGTCACGGCACCATAGAAACAATGAGCAGAGATGTCCAGTGTCTTGAGCAGAAGGTATTTGTGTTTGGAAGGTTCCCTTAAGAAGGATTTTTTTTTTTATAAAACAAAATGTTTCACTGATATTTATTTATTTATTATTAGAGTATTATATAAAGAATAAATATATTATTAAACCAGTGTCACTTTCCTGCTTACGAATATTCCTAATTGACCTTAATTCTAGCTGTGTATCTTAAGCAGCAGACACATGCTTGTGCAACCTCAGGCTGATCTGACCTTTAAAACAACACAGCTTCCCCCTGCCGTACTAAAGGTGGCTATGGATGTGGTTGGTGGGGTCATTCCCTGTTCATGTCACCGTTCATGCCCGACTACCCCTTTGTTGCTTGGCCAATGGTGGGGGTTAGCAGAGGCTGCTGTCGAATGAGGGGTTGCCAATAGGCTTGTAATTTCCTCTCACTTAGAAATGAATTCCATCTAATCTCATTCCACCATGTCAAATAGCAGTGCGACACGCTGTTTTATACTGTAACATTTGGTTATACTGAAGCAGCTGACTGCTTCTCGCTCCAGCCTGACACCCTCTGGATATTAAAACTCTGTATAATATTTCACTGAGATCGGATGTGGCTTAAAGACACTGTATTAGTGTGCCCCTGATAAATACTTCCACCAAGTTACTCTTCTTATCTAATAAACTTGGCCAACGGACTCTGTAGCCATGACTTACTATGATCTCCACACATTAAGAATCAAGGTCGAACTTACAGGAGGAGAAAAAGACCCCTGGCTGTTTTTGACCATAACACTTTTTTTTCTGCAGACAAGGTCAGACAATGAATGCATTGAATGGATATATTGCACATAGAAAATAAGGTGGTGTTATTACATATGGATGATGCACCATCATCTTTAGAACAGTGTATGGCAATTTTATTTTTATGGATATTATTTATGTAAACATCCAGTACAGTGTAAATTAATTTACACAATTTATAACAATATACAATTAAACCCCATAAGTGCATAAGGAGACTTAAAGAAACAACATTTTCAGTGTAACTTGGTCCAAAATGTTGGACAGCATACTTTACTTTACTCATCCGTAAACACATAAAGTATATTTTTAACTATATAAAATATACTGTATAAATAATCATTAGCTGAAATTGTGACTTCATCAGTAAAATAAAGGTAACCACCAGCATAAATTTCCAAAAATTCTCATAGTATTTACTTTATGATCTGTTCTTTACCTTTTATATTTTAGATATCTGCAGTGACTGGGAGGACTTTCGGTTCTGAGGTTGTTTGCAGTAATAATTTATTCTTTTAAACTCATGATTAGGCAGCATCAGAGGAATGTAAGAAGTTCAGCTCCACTGCTACCTTCCCATCAGTGAGTCATTATTACAATATTGCTGCCCTTAAGTAGCTCACTCACTGGCTGACCAGCTTTGAAATACACACTAAACCACTTGCAATCCTGCACAAAATGGCCAGTTGGCTCATTGCTTTCAGTGATAAAATGAGGAAACTCATGACAAGGAGATCACAGACACCTGTTAATACAAAGTTGTTTGTCAACTGAAAGGCCCTCTATAAAGCTTTATTTAGTTTTAGCAGCAACAGCAACACCAATTTCAGTGTATCCTTGGTATATGAACATATATACACACACATATATATATATATAGCTCACCTTTTATTGTATGTGACAGGGATATTGAAAAATGTTAATCTGTAACAATTGACAATTACATAATAATTTTTGGTTTCTATTGTGATATTAACAAGTATAACTGCTGCTAAAAATTACATGTATGATTAATGCTTGGTTATTGGTTATCATGAATTATAAAGCAAAGGGAGCATTTTGCATTTTCAACTGTTCCTTTCTATAGCACACAGCCTTAAAACACACACACTGAGAATAGCCAATTAAATATATTCATTTGTCTCAGGTTAAGCTCATTTCCAGGAGATGAGGAAATAGGGTGTTTTTTTCCCTACCTTTTCATCTATCGATAGGATTTAGGAAGCATGTAAGTGAGATTTCCTTTGTTATTTACACCAGGGCCTGGGCTCCTAAGTTTATCCTGCCTCATATGGAGCCAGCTTAAGAGGCAGTGAGCCCTGGGAACAATGCCTCTTAGTGGAAACAAAGTGACTGTTGTGTTTCATCTGTTGTTATGGTAAAAAGTGGTGGCTCTAAATGACCACTTCTATGCATATGTGGATTGCTGTTTGCCTTTGCTCTGGCAGGGAGCCAGTGGCTGATCCTTCTGTTCTCCATATGGCAGTATTGTGTTGAAAATTATGGACAATCGACCCCTCCCTGGGAGAAGCCCCCAGGTCTTGCTGCTGGAAGAGAAACTGTTGGTTTCACTTTTTATCAAAACCCCCACAGGCAACCAGACAGCCTGTAGGCAAATCCACACATGCAGGAAGCCTAACACACACAATGATAAATATACAGGTTATTTAACATGCTATATGTCACAAATTACTTGCCTGAAAGGATGGAGGACAGAAAGGTTGATAAAGAAAAATAATGATGCCGTAAAAGGAAATGTTAAACATTTGCAATCTATAAAAGTTAATCAATATTCACGGGAATGATATTTGTAACAAAATTCTGTCTCTCTCTAGCATCTCTCTAAATTCTGTAAGTGTGTATTAATCCACTAAAGGAGAGATCTGCATAAAATCCAATCAGATCATAGATCGATTTCCACTCCTTCTGTGACCTTCTTTTCCTCTTTTGTACATATAAATAAATACCTCATCAAATATATATAAAAAATAATAATAACAGCAATTCAAAATTGTATAATTTATATTAATTGTATAACTACAACACCCACAGACTCTAATAGCTCACTTGACTAATTTAGAATGAATTTTTAAAAGTTCATTACTATATGTAAATGCATAAACATGATGAAATCTGCTGCATCTGCAAATATGCTGATGATATTGCGACAGACAATGTAGTCCATGTTGTTTTATTTTAATGAACAACGTTTAGCCTGCATATGGATAATGTGATTAACCATTAATCATGTAACCATGTGCTCCTCCTCTGCAATTGGGTTGTCTCAGTTTGAAGTTATAGCGTCCTCCCTGTCACTCTGCTCTGTTTGCATGGCTGTCACATCGGCTACCCTTAATGGAGAAATTAAATGCCACTAGTGTCATCTCTCATGACACAGGAGTCAATTTGATCATGTTAACCAAATGAAAGGACGACTTGATATACCCTTCCTTAGTAATCGTGCTTTGATGGAAAGAATTAAAAAGCATTTAGGCTATTTAATAGTATTAATTAGCTACAACTGTCATTATGTGAACTATTAATGGATTAAGGAGGTCACATTCTCACTTTTTAACCTTGATAAACTTATTAAGATGTCACACAAATAACAAAAAATATTTGACATTAGTAAGACAAAGAATTAGTAGAATTAGTGTCTTTAGACACTTAAAAAAAATAAGGAGTTATATTGAAATCTTTATCTCATGCCATGCCAGTTAAGCCTTGAAGATTTACAATCAGTGATAGAGGGTACAGTCATGTGTGAAAGTTAGTGCTCCATCTTTTAATTCCATGTTTTCCTGTGTTAAAACAGCCTCAGATGAACAACAATTCATCATACCAGTATGTTTTTAACAAAAAATTAGCCAGAAAAAAAGATGTGGGTAAAATAGTGCACCCTTACTACTTCCTTGGGACTTAAGAGGGAAAGCTAAAGCCAGGTGCTGCTAATTATCAGCCTTTTATTAATTAATCATCAGCACGTGTGCAGACCTTTGGCAGTTTGCTGGTCAGGAACATAGGTGGAAAGTGTTCAAGACTGTTTTAAATCTTTTCAGGAGTGGACATTGCAGCACATTCCCTCCAAGACTGTGCAATGCTCAGAGAAATAAAAAAAAACACTCGAGAGCTACATCTCAGACCCTACAGGCCTCACTGAGAATGTTAAATGTTAAAGTCCATGACCACAATTAGAAGAACACTGAACAAGTACAGTTTATTTATAAGGGTTGCTCAGAGAAAACATATTCTTTTAAAAAGAATATTAAATCATGACTGAGGTGCAAAAAAACCAAGACCAAAGTGGAGCTGCTTGACCTTAATACCCAGTGCCAGTGCCAAATTGGGTCATTCAACAGTACAATAATCCAAAGCACACTAGTAAATCTACATCAAAATGGCTGATAAATAAAAGTAATAAAGGTTTTGGAATGGCCTAGTCAAAGTCCAGACATCAACCCAGTAGATACACTGCTGTGGGACCTTAAAATGGCTGTGCATTGTCGAATGCTTAAAACCCTCAATGAACTGAGGCAAAGTTGTAAAGAAGCTTGGGCCAAAATTCCTCCACAAAGATGTAAGACTGATAAAGTCACACAGGAAATGATTGCTGCTAAAGGTTAATCTGCAAGCTATTGAATTGTGGCAGGCTTTTTTTGTTTTTTTTGTTTTTTTTTTGTTTGGCTTGATTTTTGTTAAAGAAAAGTTTTTCAATGTTGGACTGAGACTGAGACGTCAGACTGAAAAGAGGGGGCACAAGAATTTACACATTAAAGCAAAAACTGTACTTAAGTGGAATATGACTACATTAGGGGTTTATCTTATAGCCTAGTATTTCTAAAACCTGAAATTTATATAAGAGAATGTTTCTGGTAAAGTTACCAGTGATTTTAACTATTGAAAAACATGTAATAAACATATTGACCCATGACCTATCATTTAGATTATACCAGTGAATCACAAAACCCATACAAAAATAATGTTTCTCTTTAAGGCCTTTTACTTTTTCCAAAATAATATCATTTTAAAACCTGTTTAAACATGAAAAATTAAGACTCAAATATTTAAATTTATCTGGTGACCATTAGGGGGGACCAGACCCCTACATTGGAAACCATTGGACTACCAAGCTGCAAAAAAAGTAGTTAAAACTAGATCCAACTCATGCAGCTACAACAGTAAAATACTATAGTACTTACGCACTGATGCTTCTTTACTAACAATCTAATTATGTCATACAGCATATGATAATACAGCGGTCGCATCAGTAAAGGATCTGAGTACTTCTTCCATCACTGTTTGCAGTGTTAATGTATCTTGTTAACCTACCACTGACTTGCTTAAATGGGAATCCCCTGCCTCTTGATACACACACACACAAACACACACACTCACACTAGACCTGTCAAAGGACGCCTTTGTTCGCTTCATCATTCATTTCTTTTTCTACCTTCCAGTTCACTCCTAAGCCTACCCTGGACACCCCTTACTGAATGTTGCTTTGTTGCTCCTCGCAGGTTCTTCATAGAGCTCAGCCGAAGCTTAACTAATCACTCATAAATGTTGCTGAGTGGACGGCCACCACACATACCAAAACAAATCACTCGCCATGAACACCCTAATTGGCCTCAAGGTCATAGGAGAGTTTCTAGAGAAAAATACAGCACAGTTACTCGTAAAAAGTATGTGTATCTTCTGTTTGCCTGTTTTCAAAACAAACCTGCATAGCCATGCAGGCATATGCATGTATAAATAAACCTTCCTGCAGCATGCACGCTCGCATAAAAACCTCAAAAATGACTCTCTCCTCCACTGTGTCAGTTTGTGAATTGTTAAAGAGTAACAAAGCTGTTTTGTGCCGAGCAGATAAAAGACTTGTGTACCAGCGAGGTCGGCCACTCCATAAATATGTTGGCTCTTCTTATTACAAGCTGTGTCCATGACAAAGGACAAACAGCTGGGGAAAGAAATGCTACATGGCAGGAATGGACAAGGGCCATTTTCAGCCTGGCTGGTCAGACACCAGCCCCTGAGCTGTCCCTGCGAATGCTGTTTACTTGACCCACAGGAGTGAGAGAGAGAGAGAGAGAAAGTTGACACACAGTAAGCCTCTAGCTTTCCTGCTCCTATGCCATACACACAAACACTGTTTTTCTCTCTGATGACAAAGATTAGGCCTTGGAACAATATCCCCAATGCTGAGGAAGGGTCATCAATTACCCTATGTTACTCTTCATTACCTTCCACCTGTTTCTTCCACCACTTCCCTTCCTTTTGCATCATGAAGCAAAGGTTATACAACAACATATACATGTATATGTACATACCTGCAGTCAGCTACACACATTTTAAATTTAAAAAGTAACACACATGAAAATTGTATTTGTCTTTGTTGTGTCTGGAGATTTGACAAAATGGAGACTTCTAAAAGTTTACATTACATTAAGTATATTTCAAAAGGTTTGTTTTGAAGAGTGATTCTGATATATTTTAGACTCTAAACAGCAATTCTCCAATTTGAATCTTAGTCAAACATTGTGACTGGGTGCTGTTGAGAGCTCCACAGTATTTCTTAAATCCTGGTTACTGCTTGTCTTCGTGTATTGTTACAACAAAATATTAACTTGTTTGATTTAGTTTGGGGTTTTAAATTATATTTCCTATGCAAGAATGATCCAAGATACATACAAGAGACTGAAAACACTGTTTTGGTGTCCATTCTAATTGAAGTCGTTTTTTTCTCTGAGTTAGATTAGTTCTGATATGCGGATCAGTCATAGTGGAGGAATCTGTTTCTATTAGATAAAGAGGATTGGTTTCTGAAAGAAAATAAATTAAATGGCACTGTGTCAGGTGCATTCAGGAAATGTAAAATTGGAAAGCAGCTTTTATTCAACATGACTCCTGAATGAAGAGCTGTTGTGAGACTGTTGAGGAGAATTAAACTACAAAAACACTATCAAACAATCACAAATTCTTCCACATTCTTCTTGGAGATCTTGTCATCACAGCTCATTCCATTGTACAGCTATGTTAATTAATGCTGAAGCAAATGTCCTTTTTGGCCAGTTCATTAACTCACTGCTATTCATTTCCAACACACTGATTCCGGAAATCTGGAGAATCAGCTTGAGTGAAAGTTGCACTTCTTCTACTTTCCATCCTTTATAATTTGTATTTAACGTTTTTTTATTATGTCAAACATCTAACAGATGTAACTAACACAACTAAATCTACTAAATAGTTGTATCTTTGATTTTCGTAGTGTAGTAGTTTAGCTGCCAATAAAAATATCATGAATATGATGGTGTCTTTTTGCTTCCTGTTTAAGGGAGGACCTCTGCTGGAGGCATCTTTTGTCAAAGAGCGATGTTTTGTGTGTGTGTCTGTGTGTGAGAGAGACAGAGAGTGTGACCCTCTCTGCTTGCTCTGTGTCAGAAGGTGGAGATTTGTTTGTTCAGTTGATTTTTCATTTTATTTCAGATGGTGTCCACCATAATTATGCTCTTCTGGCAGTTTTTGCTTCTTCTTCTTTTCCATCTCTGAGAGAATTAAATGTAAAAGATCTGTACGAGCGCAGACATTTACATGCATGTTGAATAATGAACTCTCTTCCATTTCATGATCAAATAACTTGCTTATTTTAGAACAAATAACTTCCTTATAAATACTGTCTTACATAGAAGACTATGTCTTAATGCTATATTTTAATCCGCTACACTATTGTGTTTCAGGTATTATCATGTCTGTTTAAATAGATTGTAAGAAACAATACTGTAAATGTTATTATTTGCTTACTGTAGTTTTTGTGACTATTAATTCTTCAAAATATTGTTGACATTTTTTACATTTTGCTGTGATATTTCAGTTGAACGCACACATTAAGTATTGAATTACTTTCTATGAATGCCACTTCATACTTTTTCTTCTTGCTGCTTGTTTCAAAAGGGGTATGTATGAAGGAAACCTAATTCCCAAGGGAGGGGGGTTTATGTAGGTGTATTTAAGAAGCAGTGCTTGTAATTTATGAGCTTCTATTTTTTTGTAACTAAATACCATCTAAATGTTTAATACCGTTGTGTGGCTCTACAGCGAAATGGTTGCAACAGCGTTTAGACTATCAAGTAACTATTGTCTCACAAAATGAAATATTAACTGAACTGAAAACCATCTCATGTCGTATCTGATAATTTATTTGCATAATTAGGTCTTAATTTTAATTCACTATGCAAATATATGCCCCTTTGAAATTGTATTTAAATGTGAACTGAATCCACTGTCAGGCCTAATGTGAATGTATTTAATTGTATTATCAGGAAAGCATGAAAGATTGTTCAAGGCTAAATAGGGAAAAGGAGCAGCGGTAATCATTTTCTAATATTTGAAATAAAATAATTCAACCATTTCAGAACATTTTTGCCACGTCTCAGAAAAAAAAATTCTCCTGTGGTAATCTTGTTTTCACAGTGTCCCACAAGAACTTTGTGTTGAAACTAGAGAGAATTATACAGTATCTATTTCTATTTGTATGTCCCTTCTTTTCTAGGGAGTGTTATCTCTTGTTTCACTTTTTAAAAAGGAGTTGTGCTTAGCAGGCATGTATTGCCATCTATTATTCTGTGAATCAAATGGGGGCAGAGACAGGGCAGCTGAGAGAGAGTGAGCCTCCGGTCCAGTCCAATGGTGGCCTTTGTGGACTGAAGGAATACAAACTCCAAGACAGGACAAAGTCAGAGGAAATTGACCTGCTTGATCCTTTCCCTGAGAGGGAGGCGGCACTCCTCCTTTCATCTTTTCCCAAGAGCCCAGATCTTTGGGCTACACTTAACAAACAAAATACTGTCTGGACCCAACTCAGGGTTGTGGTTGTCTTTGGAGCTAGGAGATGCTGATACCCAGGGTGGCAGTGGGCTGGTAAAGAGGAGGAGGGGGGTAACCTGAGACAGACAGGCCTCTGGGGTAGGGAAGTAGCCAAAAGGGAGAAATTAGCTTTAGACAATAGGGGACCTTTTCCACCAGGGGGATAATTAAACGTTTCTTCATCAAAGCTGAGACAGTTTTCAAGCTGCTCATTTTGTAATTCTATCATGTTTGCCCCTGAGATACACTTTCTGTATTTTGTCCACCCCCACCACTCAAACCCCTTCCTCAATACATTGGCATTACCATTAATTTAGATTCAGTTTGATTACTCTGTTGGGAGTGTTAATTATACAGAGTTAGAACTGGTCTAATTGAGCTCAGTGAAAACAGAGGGTCTATTGGAGTGGCAACATGCCTCTTAGCACACCGCACAAAGACCTTTGTTTTCCCTTCGTGAGGAATGTGAGAACCATTCAACAACACATACTTCCTGCGATGTTTGCAAGCCATTTGCAATAATTTCAAGGCATGTTCATGTAACTTGTTAGTGTGCCACTGGTGAAGAATCACTGAGGACCATACATTTAAGATTTTGAAGATTTTACACTAAAACTAACTTTTCAATGTGCATGCATGCACTTTTGCTTGTGCTGTGTACTACATACCCTAATCGGAGTGATACATAATGTGCATGCCTCTGAATGTGCATATGGGTAAAAGACATTGTGTGACGGGTCTTTTTCCTTGGCCACTGAGCTGTGGACCACAGGGTTTGTTGTGTGCCTTGGATCACACGGAGGAAGCTGAATGATGTTGCCCCAGCTCTCTGAAGGAAGGCTATGCTTGGCTGGCTCTAGAACAGCCTTAACAGGATATCACAGAAGAAACTGTGGCTTTTGTCCAGCTCTCCTTTAAAAAAAAGCTGTGTCAAAGAGACTTGGGAGGGTGTTTCTTTTTCAACAGATGCTAGGACATTGTGTAGTGGCTCTCTGGAAGCCCATATCTACAATGGCGCCTATCTAACCCTGTGACATCATCAAAGAGCGTGTTGTGTGGGGCTGCCACACTGCAGTGTAGGATTCATGCCATTACAACACCAGCAACATGTCTCTTAAGGCACCAGTGAACAATGCTGAGCACCAGTGCTCTTACTCCTGGACCATTTTCTGACACACTGCTGAAACAAGGCAAACTGAGAGATTATGACTAGAGGCCAACAACTGCCTGTACATAATATATCAGTAATTAAGAGTAACATAAACAATGTTAGTTTGCATTTGAAGGGTTGTGTAAGCTCTTGATAGAGTGAGATCATGAAAAAATCTAAACCTTCTACATGGGGAACAGATTACATCAAATGGCCACTCTCCTATTTGGTGTGTCCTGTGTTCCACTTTGACTCTGTGTACAGTATTCCTTCAGTCAGCATACACACACTAGCATAATGTCATTTTATACATTTGCATGTATGATGCAGTATGTTAACTACATGCCTGCATTCACACAGGGAGCATTACAGAGTCAGACAGTGTGTTTGTCAGGGTATAGACATGCTGTGAGCAGCCCATCTCTGTGAAAGCCTTAGCCTCAGGGCTATAGACAGACCCCTGGGACCAGCCAGCACTCAAGGGCCTATTTGTTCAACAGAATGTGTTATTCTATCACAGCAAGCCTGTCGCAGCAGCAATCATTCAAATACCCATTCATTTCTGGAATTTTGAATCCTGAGGCCTCAGAGGACCATCAAGACCCTTTATTTGTTTGGTTTTGGAGTGGGGTTGTCTCTTTGATTCATAGACACTGAAGCTAATATTATTCAGGAAAACATGCATTTGTTCTTCAGCAGAGAGCTATATTTATGGTGCCCCTCTGAAACGCAATAGTTATTGAAGTGTTTTTTGTGTGTGTAAAGAAGCTCGACGAACATACACTTTTACAGTTTTACTTGAGAAAGCTGATCCAGGCATCGACACCAGTGTCATTTTATCATAATGAAATACTGTAATTAAACTTCTATTTTGGAATAGAAATGACTGCAGCTACATTTTGTTATGATTATAGTGTAAAAAATATTTTAAAGACAATTACTTGTTGAAAAACAAGTATCAAAATATACTGCAGTGCATCTAAATTAGAAATACATTACCAGTAGATGATAAAATTCAGAACACTACTGTAACAGACTTGTCCCTGGTACAGCCTGCTTTTTTTCCAAATACACTGTGGGATATACTTTGCAAACTTAAAGAGACTGGTTTATATGTAGAAAATGCTTAAACAAATAATTTTGAAATAAAGCCCCTTTTCACACAAAAAGAGCAAACTGCATTTCTGAGGCAAAATAATCCAAAAGGGAATTACTGAATTGATTAGGACTCAAATTACAGAAACTTTCTCAACCCAGTCTTTGTCAATTTTGAGGCTGAAAATAATCATTTTGGATGCAAAACATTTTACAGTAAATTAGCAGTCTGATGTGCTTCCTGTTAGTTGCTGCACACATTTCAAATCCACCTCCATCCCTGTTCATGAATGTTTTTCTAATTGAAAGTGATATCTTGGCGTGAGTGATTGGTCAGAACCATTGAAGAATGTTGGTACAATAGACCTGTCAGGGTTGATGGATCTCCAACACAGCTGGGATATGGGTCCTCAGACTGAAGCAAATAAAAGCTGGGTCAGTATGTAAAAACAGAGCCTCAGAGCTGTCCATCCACCACTTAGACGAATGCAAACACACACTGGTCTGATCAATAGTCTTCTAAGGGAGAGGAGGAGTGTTCAAATACAGTGCATAACTGGTATTAGAGTGAGTGATGCAGGAGAGAAGTGAAGGAGGCTCATAATCAGTATTTTGTTTAGGAGCCCTGATTTTTTTTTTTTTTTTTTAGCTTGTGTATAATCAATGAGGGAGTCCATCTGGGCTGGGTTGGTTGATGATAGCCAGTCATTACAGATTAGGCTGAGTGAGTAATGGGAGCCCCATGGAGCAATGTAATGCAATTTAATAACTGCACTTGTGGAAGGCGGTGTGGTTTGTGGTAGTGGTGAGTGAGGGACATGTTAACCAGGCTAGAATTCACCAACAAAAGCCTATTTTAACACTGTGAGGTTTCTGTTATCTCACTTTATCTGTCAGATAATTAAAAGGGATTAAAATGACTTTAGATATTGTTTCTTTTTACTTCATGACTTTATATACTAATCCCATCACCTATTGTGATGAATGCTTTAATCTAATCTGAGGCTTACTTTACTGCTGTACTACTTGAAAAACAAAACAAGGCACCCCTCTGATGCCAATTAATTAGGACCATATGAATATTTCAGTGCTCTGGAATACAATGGTGGCTGCACCGAGATAGAATTCACAGCAGCTCCTAATGGAATATTAATAATGTGGTGACGTTATGTCCTTCTTTTTCTCAGCTTTCAGTAAAGGCGTGCATGTGAAAAGGGTTCACACACTGGCCAAACTGATTCAAAGAGAGTTATTGGCATGAATGGTTTTATTTTTGTTGTTTGTTGTTTTGTTATTCTTGTGCCAGTGGCTAAAACCTAAACAGTTTCAGCATTTCACGTTTATGCAGGTAATTCATCCAATCTGAAGGTTGCTTACTAGAATTTGAGTACTACTCATTACTACTTACAAATGGCTTGCGCCACAGAAACTATTTTTCATGTAGACATTAGTGTTCTTACTATTTTCACAGCCACTGTGTAACTGTACCTACTAAAAAAAGAAAAAAAAAAAACATTATTTGTAATGCAATGTTTTCTAATAATTTAAATGTGTATGAATACTAATAAAACTGAAGCAAGCAGTGAGAGATTTCAAGATACGTACTTAAGTTTAATATATTACTCAGCATCTTAAAACTGATTTTTTATTTTATTATTTTTTTGTTTTGTTTTGTTTTTTTTTTGTGATGTTGACGTGACATCCCGTTTGTGGCTGTGCCCCCTATGTGTACTAGCAATCAAAAGCTTAAGTCTTTAAAAGGCATATCTTAAACTTTAATGGCAACAAAAATTATGAAGAACTTAGTAGAAAGTTAGTAGTAAATTTAGAAAAACTGGTGCAACCTAGTCCTGTTTCTGAACGCTTACACTAAGGCACTCAACAATATTTGATCTGGGTAGGGGGAAGTTAAATAAAAAAAATAACCAAAGCGCTCTCTGGTTAATGTTTTACTTAAGGTCCATGTGTGCTTCTCCAAACACATTTGTATCTTTACACAAAACAATTACTAAGAGCTTTACATAATAATTTGACTGCCATCTTAAAAAAGTCACTCTCTCTCTTGTAAACAAAAACAAACAAACAAACAAACAAAAAAACAACAAAAGTACAAAAGACAAACGACAACAACAACAACAACAAAAAGAACAAATGTCCCAGACTTTTTTCTAACTTTTTAAATTTTTTAATGCTATCACAGCATGTTAAAATTATGGTCTCTTTAGTCCCATCACATAATTAGGTTTTTAATTTACTTACTTTAATTTACTTAGAAAAGTAAAAATCTGAAAATTCTCATGTTTGATGACTGCATGACTATATGTAAGCTGACCAGCGAGAGTACCTGTGTCAACATAAGTCTGAATTTCCAGTTTAAAATCTACATTTGAACTGCGTGTCAAAAATGTGCAATATTGACATCAGTTTCACATTCTGCCAATCATTTCCTCTTGTAGTTCTGCATCATTTTCTTAATACTGATTAAGATTTGCATGAAGGTGTTCACAGATACCACGAGGGAAATATTTGGGACACAAAAGCCATTTCTGTGCCAACAAAACACTCAAAGCTGTTGTTTTACATTTATTCATTTAATTATTCCTCACTTTCATGCCAAACTCATAATTATGTTCACATTAACACCTGCTGCATTTCCCATGTGTGTGTATGTTTGTTCTACTTCTTTAATCTTCATCATTAGGTGGGCTAGTCTGAGCTACACACTGGTGTTCATTAAGGTAGAAAGTCAGCTTCATACTATCTGTTGAAAACTGTGAACCTGCAGTTACGATAAGAAAGAGATACAGATTTAGTTTCCTTCCTTTCTCTTCCCTGGCACGGATCAGGCTGGCAGTGTTATGTTATTCATGGACAGACTCATTTCCTGCAGCAGCAGCCACACGGTTCGATAAGTGAAGCTGTAAAACAGTTTCAGCTAGCCATAAACACATTTGATGAAAACAAATTAGGAGCGAGAAATATAACTGACGGAAAACATAACAGCCGGCAATGGAATCACATTAGAGGGAACGCTGGGTGCTGCTGCAAATAAATGTACATTTAATAAATAGATAAATACAACACGTAAAGCCCTGTGTTGCCAAAACTCATTCATCACTTAAATGTCTCTTTCTTTGCCCATTAAATCCCATATTAAAACACCTTGAAAATAAATGTGATGCTTTCACAACAAGTCAGTAAGACGACTACAGTAACCTGTTGACATCAAGTCCTGAAGCTTCCCTTGAGGGGAACTTAACACCTTTCAGATAAAATCACTAATGGCAATAATCTTTTGACAACATGAAATGAAGGTCTCTTTGATTTGTTGCTGTGACATAGTACTATTCTTGTTAATGAATTTTTAATACCCTTAATGACAGGAGAGGAACGATGTAATTAAAAGAGCAAGTTAGGAAAATGCTGACTCCAACTCTTTATGGGGACTATTTTAATGTTAGTTTAATTGGAACTAACACATTATCTTAATGAACAGATTGCCTTCAAGGAGACCATTTCCCCTCCTCTATGGCAAGCTCAAACAAGCCACTAAGCATATAAAAAAATTTATTACCATCTATGAAATGACAAAGTGGGGGGCATTGAAGAAAAGATACACTTAAACTATATTTTTTGCTAGACCATAATTTATTTTTGCAAACATAAACTTACACAAACTACTGTGTCAAAAGGCAGAGATGAATAGTTTGGGGTGTTTGAGGCAGAGATTCAGCTCAGTTGTAGCAGAAGCTTTGTGGCATGAAATACATGCATAAAACCAAACGTGACAAACAAGCGGACAAATTGACCACTCCACAACCTTGACACTGTTGACACCTGGACACCTATGAGTTCTCTGCCTGTTTTTTATACGCTGTGCAGCTGAGAGGAAGACATGGGGAGGCGAGATTGAGGTAAAGGCATTTTTACACTGGGAAGCTTTGGGCAGTTGAGTTTAATTTGGGATTTACAAGTGACATTGCGCCCCCATGGCTGTCTTCTTACTGGGCCAGGTTTATGGAGTGAGACAGTGGGGTCTTTTCCTTGTGATTAGCAGGAGGGCGACCAGCCATGCACAAAGTATTATAGCCCACAGCATTATGTATCACAGTTTACAGACCCCCTCCATCTCTGCAGACCCCTTCATCAAGAGTCAATCAAAATCCCTACCTTCACTCATACCTTTGGAAGGTCAAGCCTATCAAACAAGTCAGTAACTAACAAAGATGTGCAATGTCTCTACTAGACAAAGGGAAATAAAAAAAAGAGAAATTTTGAAAGAAAATGTAGAAGCACAAAACTATGACACACACACACACACACACACACACACATACAGAACAGATTAATATTATTAAATGATTTTGGGGTTTCCAGCTAAGGGGGGAAAGCAGAGTATGAACTGTGAACAGCCACATGACGACCCGGAGGCTTATCTCACCGAGGCTGTTTGGCTTAAGCCATGGCATTAATACACTGATAGCCTACGGAATAGCCAAGCATAAAATGAATGTAAAAGGATGAAGAAACAACAAGAAAAGAGAGGAAGAAAGAGGATGAAAGTGGTTAGGCCTCCAGATTAACAGACCAGAAATATAGAACTACCAGAAGCATTACAGGGAGGCCCTCATTGATATGACAGTTATTTCTGAGACACGCTTTTGTCACAGCTTTACAAACAAAACAGAGAATGACTAATAGAAATAATTTTCTTCTTTTTTATATGTAGAAAGAAACACAAAAATACTGAAAGACAATGACAGATAATGAACTTGGACACATTCATCAACAGGACATAATAATTATAAGTGAGCTAAAACTGATAAATGAATATGAACTAACATAAAGATCCAGTAAACTAGAAGGGATTGAAAGCAAATTCCCCACATAACCTAGCCCAGTGCTGAGGCTTTTATCCCTTTATTTTATTGATTAAAAAAATCCCAGAGGCACTAAAACGTACAGTCAATGATTAATGTCCCTCTCAGAAAAAGAAATTATATGGAATAAATTAAACTACTGCAGCAGCAAATTG
This sequence comes from Helostoma temminkii, assembly GCA_900302695.1. Lineage (NCBI taxonomy): Eukaryota > Metazoa > Chordata > Actinopteri > Anabantiformes > Helostomatidae > Helostoma > Helostoma temminkii. Next base: position 8,919 of record OMLM01021272.1, on the reverse strand, counting down.
AAAAATAAGAATGTAAATGAGCTTTGAATACTTAATATCATAGAGAAAAATAGGCAATGAGGCCCAAAAATGATGAGGGATTAGTACAGAAACATGACATTAGCTCTAATGGCAAAGAGATTTTCTCTACTGTCAAAATTTAACTGTCTCATCTGATTTTCTGCCAGGTAAATGAAAAATGGGAGACAGTGTGTGGCAATCAAAAGCTCTAAACTTGTTCACAAGGAGAGAAATATGGACTCACAGGTGCATGGCAGTACATTTAGTCTGAAATACACTAGTTTTGAATGCAGTTGTAGGGACTAAGCACTTATCCATTAAATTATTTTACTTAACTTTACTTCTTAGCTTTAATGTTAGCATTTGTTTGCATTTATAGGAAAATATCTTACTGTATATTGACCTTATGTACTGTAGCTTTGTTTACCTTCCAGTGCTGTACTCACATGTGCATGGGAACAACCAAGCTATTTGAAAGTAGTTACATTTTGGTTTTCTGCTGCTCTCCTGCCTACTACATTATTCCTCTAGTTATGCTGCAGGAAAGAGGAAAGGTGTGAACTGCATCAACTGAGGTTTTCTCAGTTGGAACCTTTAATTATAACCTCACAGTATCTGTTACAGCAACCTTCCACAGATGCTAAAACCCTCAGAGGCTTGGCTACTCTACCTTACTTAATCTAAGTGGGAGGCACTGAGACAGTGCTGCACCAACAGCCAATTCAGTCACAAGCCAGGACAGCACCACATGCTGCATAAAGGTCCAATCAGAGCACAAATAATTTGAAGTCACATGACCTAGCTACTTAGCATCTTTCATCAACATGTTTTTATTTATTTATTTATTTTTTGTGCAATATTGTTATTTGCTTCTTCCTCCCTGCCTCTCGCAGGCTCTCTCCTTCCAGAGGATATAGTGAGGACTGTGCGTGCAGAGCTAAAGACGCTATAAAAATTGCTGAGGTATAAAATCGAAAGTGCTCAAGCTGTCTGCAACCGGAATTGTTGGCTGGCTCAGGCCTGTTGGAGGTGGTGAAGGATCCTCAGCCAAGACCAGCTAATGTTGTAAATCAGAGAAAGTTTGGGCTTGTTTGTTTACATATAACAGGCTTCACAGTGAGCCTACTACAGTACACAAGGAGCTGTGCTTGGCCCAGGCTATTGTATGGGTCATAAAACTAAAGAATATAATGACTGTGTGCTGCTTGAAGCACCCGCTTCTGCATTTGTTCACTGCTCCTGTAGTGTTCAGATGAAGGAAAACTTGTGTTACAAGAACTACAAGGATTTCTTTCAGCTGTGTATTGTTTTTTTTGTCAAGATAATATTGTGTGTGTATATATCTATAATTTCTGGCTTGTCACAGAAGCTCAAAACATTGTCCACGCTCACATCATATAACACTTTTATATAGGAGAATAGACTAATAAAACATCACCAACACTTCAACAAAGACATTCATCTTGTGAGATATGTTTTTTTTTTAGCTACATGAAAAGGTTGTATGTATAAGTAAGTCAGAGCCTGAATTTTATGAGTCAGATCAGTCCAGGGTGAGGTTAAATAAAAAGTATTTGTGGTTATGTGTGTGTGTGTAAATAATCCCCAGCTGGTTTACTGATACATACTGCAGCACTCTGGTACACAGTACATTCTAAAAACATCCACTCAGGTGTTACTGTGTCTTTCCAGGTGTAATGTGAGCCAAAATATTTATCCTTAAGAGAGATCAAGCTTGCACTCTATCTTATCAGCTCTTTCAGTGACACACGTACAGTAGAATTACACTCAGCTGCTCATGCAGACTCTGCTTACAGGAGATCAAACGTAGGTCAGAGACTCCAACATACACTTCCTTATAATCCACACAAGTACATCTTACTACGTATGTGTATAAATATGTGTGTGACAGAGAGAGAAAGGAGAAAGTGAGGAAAACATTTTTCTGTGTGTTGATAGCAGTGGTCTGCTTGTTTTGTGACAGTCATAGGCAGAGCACAGGAAATGCACCACGATGTGGCAAGTCACAGTTGAAACTCTTCTGAGATAAGATACATCATTTTTATTTTTTACCCAAGAAAGGATGTCCTGACAGTCCACCCTTAGAGCACTATAATTCATTTCTAAAGTTGGCTCAGTGAAGTAAAATACATGCAATAGTATATGTATGTGAATAGTTGAGTGCATAGAGAAAGAAAAGTGCTCCATTTTTATTTAAATTTTTTTATTTGTGTATTTTGGTCTGTTTTTAAAATGTTTCAAGTCTGACCTCTTACACATGCACTCACACAGTCACACATGCACACAGAAAGAGAAAAAAAAATGAAGGATGAAGGAAGGTGACAGGTAAACAAATTCAGTGTCATATTCTCCTGCTGTCTTCACTGTGCCACTTGGCATTTTAATGGAAGGGAATCTGATGTAACATATAGTGGTAACTACAACAGCAGCCTCGTACCAGAGGGGAAAACTTAACTCCTCAGACCTATGCATTAAACATATTGTAGAATAGAGTGTAACATTTATCACTGTCATTCCTAGAGAGTTTGTGTAAATTTAAATGCGCTCAAGCGTGCTGATTTCCCCCCTCCACAATGCATGCGTACAATGCCACACCAAAGCCCATTTTCCTGAAATCCTTCTCATTGTTCTGCACGACCATACCACCAAACAGCTATTCATCTTTGGGGAATATGCTGTACAGAAATGTCTTTGTATGTGGGGCCTTTTCTGTTGCTCCATTGCATGTTTCATATGGCAGATTCTGTCCACCTATTTTTCATGCGTTAATAGAAAAAAAAAATGAAATAAAATATATCCAATAACACTGCATATTTATTTTACTGTGAAACACATTTGTTGGTTGATTTCAGCAAGATACAATATATATAAATGATTACCTAAAAATTGATTCTTGCAGAAGGAAGGTATTAGGTTGGTTTGCAGACTGATTTGGTCATTTTGTAGGATGAAAATCATTAATAGATCATATTGCTACAGTCTATTAATGGTTTTCACCCTGACCTACACAAAGACAATTAAATAAGACTTTGTAGATTATTCATGACAAGTACTTTTCCAGAATTGTGAGCTGGAGTAAAATAAAACAATAATGCCTTTAAGTGTGGGATATGTTGGGACAGTAGTGCATGGCAGTACCAGCTGACACATTAAACATTAAAATAAATTACCTAACCTTTACAACTTGCAGTGCCGATAGCAGGAAAAATGACAGATTATGGGTTATTATTCACTGAGATCCTATACATAATGGTGATGTCATCAATAAAGAAACATTTAAGGGAATTACTTTATTTTAAATCATCAGTCCATATCCAGACCTAAACCACCCGACTGAAAAAAGGACAAAATGTTATAAAGAGAGACAGAACGATAGAGAGAGTGAAGGGTGCTGAGAGAAAAAGAAAGAAAGAAAGAAAGGAAGAAAGAAAAATGTGCCACATTACGTTTCTGTTACCAAATGGCACTCAGGAGTCAATTTACCAAATAATGTGAGCAGAACTTGACTGAGGAGGCACATCAGTGATGTGAATGTGTGTCGGTGACCAGCAGTCGACAAATACATCTCATCTGACAAATAGTAGAAATATCATGAAGGGGTCTTTAATTTTTAGGCTGAGCTATTTAATGCAAGTAGAAGTCATGTTGATTGAAGCCAGGACATTAAGCCCGTAAATGTAAATATATATTATGTTTTAATTTGTCACTTTCCTTCTCTTAGCACACAAACACCAACAACTCAACAAAGAGCATGCCTGCTGTAAAGCACTCATACAAATGAAAATGATTAGCAGTCGTGTAAATTAGATATGTTTGTAAGTGCCCGTGGTGTTTGTGCTTACTGAGACTTATATTGTACAAGTTTGTCAGTTTGTTTATTAGTTATGACATTCAATATTGTTTTGTTTTAAATGTCTCATGACCACTTGTCTGCATTTCTGCAAACAGATTTGGTATTGGAATGAATATGTTGAAAACAATCTTTATTACCTTGTGAACTTGTACACAATTCACAACATTGTATGCAATGTGAATGCATGCAATTTTGGTGACTTTTTACAGGCCACCACAAACTCTTGACATTACTCATCAGGCACATGATAAAAAGAATGAAATCTCATGGTTCACTTCTACTGCATCTCAATCAGTGCTCCTCTTATCCCAACATATATCCAGCTAAGGAGGCTCTTCTCTTTTGTGCCAGCCTGGGTATTTATCCTTCTCTTGCCCTTCATTGTTTTGAGAAATTTGTGTTGTATAAAAGTGAAAAACAAGAATTTCCTCACATGACTTTCTCATGACTCCTTCAAAGTGATGTCTCCCATCTATACTGATCATAGATTATAGAACACATTACAGCATATTGTGCATTTCAGTGAGGGTCATTTTCAGAAAGCTGTTTTCTCTGCCTCTGCAGAAATTCTTAAATAAATTTAATTGTCTGCATCCACCATCAGAAATGACTTTATGCGTTTTGCTTCATAATTAAGAGCTTTCACATCCATAAACTTAAATCACTATGCACAGCTGTTGAGGTGTAATTAAAGCATTAAATATGTGAACGATGAACTCACACTAAACAAGATGACACCAACACCCCCGGCACAGAACTTAGAGGTGAACTGCAGGCTTGGCTTGGTTTAAACTAAAACTGAGGCTCTCTCTTCCTTCTGTTTTCGAAATCTCAGATGTCATTCCCATAAATCTCATTGGTTCGTCTCAGCATTAGTAGCTGCACTGATGCTAACACCATTAGCTGATGATTTAATGACACTGTAGATGAGGACAGTCATCCTCTTTTTATCATTCTGTCTTTTTCATCTCCGCCTGCTGGCTGAGGATACAGGGATTCTGTGTGTTTTTGAGGATGAGGGTGGTGGCGCTCGTATCTCATCCACCTCCATTATGCCAAGGTCATTCCATTGCTTTTCTTAATGTGATCAGGGAAAGTGTCACTTTTGCAGTTCTGTGGCAGTAAATAAGAACTGGCTCTAATTTGAATGTAGTGTACCAGAGGCCCTTTATGGGTTGTTAATTTAGTGTTTAAATACATTTAACAGTTGAGAGAGAGTACTGATTAGGTCGGCTCTCTGAGTGAAGGCTGTTTTTCTCTCTACTACTTCCACTGACTCGTTGTAGATCATTATTGTTATGATGTGACAGATGAACGTGGAGCTTATTTTGAATTAAGTGGAACTTCAAAAGTAATGAGACCAATAAACTTTGCAATTTTGTTAAATTTTTTAATAAATTGTTCGTCCTTTATTTCTCCTTTAAATTCCACATTTGTTTATTTTTGTGTTGAACAAAAGAAACAAAAAATTGTTCAAATTTAAATATTACTGTCTTGCACTTGTGAGAAATGTGTAACATAATTAATTTATAATTATAAAAATAGTATTGAAAGCAATTTTTTTTCAGACTGAATCCCATACGAGCAGTGTTTCACTAAAAATATAAATGGAAAACAAGTTGGTTGTGTAAAAAGAGTGTTGCAAATACAGCCATAATGTGATACTACATCAGTTATACACTTGCATAAGTATAGTTACAATGTTTTACTTAGAATTTTCTGTCAGTTTTATTGTATGGCATCAGACATAAGGTCATACTGTTCTAGTAAATCAGATATGTACATTATTAGGCAAGCACATGGTTACAAATGTCAGCCTACATGTACATGCTGCTCACTCCACAAGGCCAGCAGCAGCATCTGATGAAGTCATTGGATTTCCATTGTCTTATTATTTTTCTGAAACTCACCACTTTCACCCACTTCCTCCACCACTTGAGAACACACAGCAGCCATGAAAGCCAATAAGGCTCAACCCACCTCCACGCTACAGATTTCTCCTGACACCTAATGCCAGTTATGAAACTGGGGGATAAGTTAATGTGTCACAGCAGCATTGATTTTTCATTTGCTTCTTGCTGTCTCCAGTCCCACAGCCAGCCTGGGCCTTTCCTCCATGTTTCAGAATGGATTACTGTGGCCCCAGTTGAATCAGAGCATTGTGGGGTGACAAGCTATTCGATGTGGGTGTTCATGAGAGGTGCCACACCTGATTACAGATGACACGATGCCACCAGCACCTGCTGTGCCAGTATAGCTCAAATATCAAGATCAAGTTTTAAAGATGCAGTTTTAACCTACCACATAAGTACAACATAAAATATGATTTTAAAGCATTCATTAACATTACCTAAAAGAATAATGTGTTTATGTGTCCCCCTTCTAAACAGAAAATAGAAATAGAAATAATTTATTTTCTTTATCTGGTCTATAAACTGACTGAAATTTGAATTTGCTTCCAGTGATGTATAGAACAATAAGGAGTGGGGATAAAATGAGTGGTACAAGAAATCTGTGCCTGCTCCCTATGAAAGGAAAAATACGCTCACGTAACAACAACACGGTGCTCAATGAGCTATGTCCTCAGTTCCATATGAGATTGGTTAATACAAAAGCTTGCTGGTGAAAAACATTGTCCTGTTCCCAGTGACAAAGACAAAGTGCCTGTGTTTGGCGTACACGAGTCAAAGGGACAGGTGACGACAGGGAGGGAGACCAGGGAGGGAATTTGAATTTCACATCTAGGAGGAGGCAGCATGTCATTAAAAACCCTAATTTCAGTGTCAGGTGGATTTACAGGTGATCCATCATCTTGTCAGATGAATTTTATTTTATTTTCAAAGGAGTTCAAAGCAGGCTTTTCAGACTTTTTTTTTTACTTCAGTATCAATTAGAGTTAAACACAATTAACAGAAAAGTCTAGTCTCACATGTATGGTTGAGAGGTACATACTCGTTGAAGCAAATCTGAGGGATATCAATTTATGATACAGCTGAATACAAACATTTTGAATAAATAAGAAGGAACAAAACTCTGTTTATAACTGTGTTATAAGCCTATGTCATAATTAATAAATCGTAATTCAACTTACTGTTGCTTGCGTAGCTGTTGCACTGCTCTTCATAAACCACCAGCAAACTGCATATCAGCACCCATGAATGCCATTTATTGGTACATTTCTAAATGTTAACGCCTGTCAACTCCAATCTCTCCAAAGGAGGCGCTCGGGAAATAAAATGCATCGGAGAGGACCTGAGAGGAGGACACACGTTAACCCAGATAGACTGTGACAAAACACCATTACCTTCTGCTGTTCACACACTGACATACAGGACAGCTAGTAGTCTCCTGTCCCTGAGAGGAATTCATCTAAATGAGACGTGCACACACAAACACGCACGTGCACACACACACATACAAATATGTTTTTACTAGGTGGGAGAACAGTTTTGAACAATGTAGGAGTTTTAGGAGGGAGCTTTGTTACTCAGATTGAAGTTTTTTAAACATTAAAATACTTTAAGAACATTTTTTGTAGCTTGTTTAAGTGGGGCAAATGTTATAACATTTAAAATTAAAAAATGAAAGTTCTCATAATTTTATCAGTTCACATGATCATTACAATTAGCACATTAATAAACTGTATAAGTGGTACTTTATTACACTTGTCTAGGTGTATGCTTCATGTACTGTTGAATACATTATGTATTACTTAATGTAATAACTTCTTGACTATGGGATCTATTTGTAAAATTCTTAAACAAATGTGGTGTAGGGAAACATGTCATTTATCTTGAATTGCAGTGAAGTTTAAGTAAACTAAACCAAAAATTATTATTACCAAAAATATTCATGTAAAATCAGTTTTTTTAAAAAGTGCTCTGAAATCTGTGCATATACGTTTATTGTGCTTAGAATAAATAAGTGAGTAAAACTAAAATAAAAGGTAAGAAAGGTAAAACGTACAAAGTAAAGTACAGTACAATATTTCCTTGAGTAAAGTAAGAGAGATAGAGCAGATTAAAAAAAACTCAAGCTCAGTCCAAGTACCTTAAATGGTATTTAATTTGTTACATTCCTCCATTGCATGCTTAACTTAGTCTGAAATCCTTCACACTCTCCAGTGTTTTGATGTTAACTGGTGACAGACCTCACACCACACTGTGCTGGTGTCATAACATGGATATATAACCACTTACACATCCTTATATCAAGCTGCCTAAATGGACAAAAATGCCAGGGCAGCAAAAAATGGTGAGCAAACCCAGGGGTTCATTAGCACAACCTTCCCAGCATGCTTTGCGATGACAAATGATTGACTTGGAACAATATCTAAGGCGATCAGGATAAAGTACCAGCCATTTCAAGGCTCAGCAAAATTCTAATTCTAATTAGACATTGCACCCTATTCCAGCTAAAAATGGGTCTCTAGGTGGTTTATCCTATCAGGTGTCTCTCCCAGACCATTGAAACAAAACGAATAAAGAAAATGATTAAAGCGATAACAAAGGCATAAAATTCAAATTATAGCAGCATCACATCTGGGATCTTTATGTCACTGCACTACCATTTTTGCTCTCTCCCTCTTTTTCTCTGGCACTTTCTAAGCCATTCTCATACACACACACACACACACACACACACACACACACACACACACACACACACGCATTTACACACAGCATTCCCTTCTTTCTGCATGGGAGCAATGAAAGAACAGAAAAAAGTCAGAGCAGGAGAGAGAGAGAGTGAAAAACCAGGGAAATTAAAAGGTAGAGAGCGAGAACGCAAATAGGCTCTCAGCTTTAAGGTTATTAATGACTCCTCAAAAATTTGCGACTTTTCCAATCTCTCTGAGAAGCGCTTGAAGGAGCCTGCAGATGAAGCTGACCTTCACAATGTTCTTTGGTCTTTAGTTAAGAAATTCACTCACCATTATGGCATCATTAGGGAAACAAGGATAAAATTACTCCATGGTTAATGACCTATAGGATCCCCACCAAAATTTGTTTCAGATCTAATAAAACTGAGCTTAACACACTCGA
>OMLM01021271.1:0-11971 GCA_900302695.1 Helostoma temminkii | reverse complement strand
AGACGATGAGAGGAGCGTCTAAGCAGTGACTGATTCGTGACTCTTATCTTTCCTCTGCCTGCTTGTGCCTCTGTTCGGATGCTGAAGCTCATTATCTGTCGATGGAAGGCGCCATCATCATCTCTTTGGCAAAAGCGAAGCAAAGCTGCTAATGAACCGGAGGAGACGAGACGAGGCGTGGCGCCGGGACGAAGCGCCGATCGGCTCAGTTAAAGCTAACATGATCGGCCTGCTGGCTGACAGAAGAGCAGGATGGAGGAGAGATAAAAAGCAAGATAGTGTTTTAGACTTTTGTGTAAAAGCGGAAACACATTGAACATGAGCTGTTAATCTTGTTCATAAATAATGCAGTATCCATTTTCCAAATGCTCCTGAACTCAGAGCCCTGGGTGTGGACTGAGGAATTAGTGTGTGTGTGTTATATTTCAGTTTCACTGTGTCTGACTGCCATGAAACTGATCCTCAGACCGACTGTATCTCTAATGTCTGCTGGTATGAAATCATCTCTGTGTGAATGATGTTTTCCTGTCAGTCAGTTTTTACAGAGTAACAGCCTGCACTGTCCCTGTCAGGACAACGAGGTGAAAAAGTTTGCTGACAAGCACAGGCAAAGTTTGAAGTGCTGGCATTAATGAAAAAGTAATCACAGCACAAAATCCAAATGCCTTAAGTCACCACGGTAGACCACTTAAAACCTCCAGTGCTCTAACCCGTAATCCCAGATGTGCCTCTGATGGATTCACAGCCTGTTAAAATGGACCCAGATGCTTTAGGAAAGTAATACTGTAAAATATGGATCAGACAAGACCACAAGTAAAGTCTGTGTATTTATATCAGCCAGTATCACAAATCATACATTAAAATTTGTGCAACATTCAGCGCACTATTTAGGAACACATTTTCACCTAAAACTGATTTTTAAGTCCAATAATCAGTAATAATCAGTCAATAATCACCAGTTAAAAGAGGCCTGTGAATTTTTAGTGACTAAACAGGAAACAGGAACGTCATGTGATGCTAAGTCAGACCAGCACAATGCAGAGCAACACGTGTTAATATTTATGCTACAGCAGCCGTATACACAGGGTGGGAGCTGGAGCAGTGTTACTGAAGAAGACATCTCAGTGGCTCAACAGATGAGGAGGGTCAGAGGAATTAGATATTATTGTTTTTTTACTAACTGGCCCTGGTTAGTGCTGGTGTTTTCTGATTTTCTTTACAGTAACAGACATAATGCTAGTAAAGGACAGTTAAAAGGCTGAATGATCTTTACAACAGCTTTAGGAATAAAACCGAAGCTTTAGTCTTTACAGAAATAGTGATTTGATTCATGTGTGTGTTTATATATATATATATACATCCATATCGACTGATATAATAAAATGATTGTGATAGGGTTTTTCTTCCCATATCCCCCAGCGCTGCCTCTAGCCTAAGAAGACAGCTGGTAATGCCACTGCAGACTAATACTCGGATAAAACCAGTAACTAGTAGGACAGGTGGAGCTAGATTACTGGACTATTGAGTGGGCTCAACTCAAGCTAGTCAGAGCTGGTCGCAGCAGCTTAGCTTAAGCAGCATCTAATCCAGTTCTCTTCTTGGGTGAGGGTAGTTATTAAACACAGCTTTAAACCAGGTCAGAAGCTCCAGAACGCTGTTGCTCATCATGGCCTGATACTCACTGCAGGGTCCACTCACTGACAACTAGAAAGCTAAATACATAACACATTATGTTTCCTTTTACCGTGAACTAACAGCCCCTCTGCTTTTCTGTTTTTACACTCCTCACGAACAGTTAACAATTAAATTACTGGAGCAGTCGTCGTGACAACAGAAACAATGGCAGTAGCCATTTCAACACCTGAGCTATAATTAAACCCAAAATAAGTGACTGCAGAGAAAGCTGGAAACAGCCCGACAGCCCTGAGTAATAACCTCGGTAGAGCGGATCTCCTGCTGACGTAAATTAACGTAGAAAATGATCAAAATTAGTTTGACTGGAATTGAACAATTATTAGCATGTAACCCAAAGATGCTCATTATCAAATATATTGTCAAGGTTAAGTGTGGACTGACATTTCTGGATTTTAACAGTTCAAAACATAATCATTTAATAAAGATTGTGTGGATAAGACCTGCTGTTCTTTTGTTCTCCTCTCACCCAATCAGTTGAGGCAGATGGTCACCCACCTTGAGCCTGGTTCTGCTGGAGGTTTCTTCCTTTCTAGAAAACGGAGTATTTCCTCTCCACTGTTGCCTTGTGCTGCTCAAGGGGGATTTGTTGGGTTTTATTTAGTATGATTTAGTTGTATTGTAAAGTCCTAAACCTTAAACATTGTAAAGTGCCTTGAGATGACTTCTGTTATGATTTGGTTCTATATAAATAAACTTAAATTGAATTGAAAATTTAGCATCTACACCACATGTGAGATACTGATGTGATACATGTGTGAGGGAAAAGTCTCCCTGTCACACACCCACATAAGTGTTTGTTGAAAGAGGCTTCCACTGAATGTGTTCAGCTTGTGTACACGTTCAGAGTGTGTGTGTTGGATTTCACCTCCACACTGATGTGTGACTGTAACACTGTTGTGTGACCAGCTGCTGCAGTTTGTTGTTTAGTTTGGCCTTTAAGACAGAGAGTGATGGGCCAGTTTTAACTGAATCTCCATCTACAATTACTGAAAGGAAATTAAATTCCTGAAATACTTCATCTTCATTCAAGTGCAAACATCACCTTTTCTCTACAGGAAGACCTTGCATGGTGGAATGGAAAAATATTTCTTGTAGTTATTCACCGAGAAAAAATGATCATTTTGAGGAAAATTGAGTGAGTGCAAGAAATTTTAGATTTACCACCAAGAAAAGTTTAAAAAGTATCTGAACCAGCATGAAACACCCCAATGATGTGATGTTTGTAACTGTTGGTCTTTTAAACCCCTAAAGTATCTGTAAAACATTATATAATTATATATAATAGTTTTTCCAGGTTTTATGACTTGATGTCTGCAGCACTGAGGCTTCACATCACAAACACCAGTGTCACATCTGTCTCTTCTGAAATGAGTCACGATGGGTGTTTGTGATTTGACTGTTTAGATTGAGGTGATAAATGTTATTTGTCAGATTTAAGAACAAAATGTATTGTGATGAAAAGTCACATTCAAAAAGCTGGCAGAGGAATATAATCACGTTTGATTTGAAACCGCAGTGTGAACGTCAGTCACAGTCTCTGCTCTGTGTTCTGGCCCCGGAGGCCCAGATGTGTATTGACCGAGCTGAGGCTGCCGGATTTGGTTTTGAGGTGTGGAACTGAGCCAAAGTGGGTTGAGAAGCAGCGCTCGTGCCAGCTGTGGCCCAGAGTTGGCACCAGAGTCACATTGCTGAATTTGGGACACTTAAATCAAATCACTCACTGTGACTGTGGAGTCGTGTGCCAGATTCTGACTGAACCACTTGAGCTGCCTGGTTAGTCTGTTGGGATACGCCATCTCAAAATGGAAACATAAAGTAATAAAGACAGAGACACTGCATGTAGAAATGAAAATGTTAACGTGTAACTACAGTTTTCCTCAGTAATTGTTGTTTGTTGTCATCAGCTGGCTGTAAGGAATCTGTTTTTACTCAAAAGGCAAATTCTCAGTTTTTATTTGCTCTTGGCAAAGTTCACACCACAATGAAGCACTTTTACTCTCTAGCCCAGCTTCCATTTACCCAAACTGTGTGTAAATGTCAGTAAACAGCAGAGCTCTCTAACCTGCCATCAAACACCACACAGCTGTGTAGGAAACATCCGTCAGTGGAGACAAACGTGTGCAAATGTAAAACTGAGGAAGGCTTGTTTTTTGGCCTGAGATTAAGTCGGTGTGCTCTGGCTGTAGCTCTGGTGTAGCTGGGGTATCTGGAAGCTGAGCGGCTGTAATGAAGCGTGGAGCGATGCTGTGATAACCTCATTATTCTCCACCGCTCGCTCCAAAGCGCTCTGCCAGCTCCACCAGCTACTGAAGCAGCAGGGAGAGCGAGTCGATGGGTTAATCGTGCATGTAGATTGTGTGTGTGTGTGTCTGAGACCAGGTCTGAGCCACTATTGTTGCTTATTGCAAATTAAACATGCAAATTAAATGTGTACTTTTTTCTGACCTGTCCTCAGCACCAGACTTTCACAGTAATGAGGCTTCTTCTTTACTGTAAACTGTGCTGTGAAAATCTGTTCAGATCCTGTAAAAGTATGTGAATATTTTAGCCTCAGGTTTAGGCACCTTCCTTCACCCCCCTCTTCGCCGCTCTACACCAAGCAGCAGAAACATAGTTGAATGTTTTAACCCTCCTCAATCCTTCCTTCACTCCCCCACCTCCAACCAAAGCCAGAATCCCTCCCAAAGTCCCCAAACTCATCTGAAAATCCGTCTTATCTCAGATCCTCCTTTTTCAGTTTTTACCCAGCAGCAGCGTCCTCGGTTGTTTTGACTGTAATGAGAATTCAAGGCCTTGAAACCCAAATTTATCCCAACACCTAAGGTTGTAGTCTGTAGGTGCCCTGACATTAAAAACCCTGCAGTGTTTTCACCGCCTCCCTTTGTTTGTCCAGGTGAGAGAGATGCCATTTGAACTCTATTATTTCTCCAACTGAACTGCAGCACAGTTCATGAATGTTTGATGTATGGAAAAGACTAGTTCAATAGATTCTCGCTCACAAAGACGTGTGTGTTTGTTGTTGTAAAGCACAGAGACCAAGAAAGGTGCAGGAGAGCTCTTCTGTGTCTCCGCACACTGCCAACCATCGCTGCTGCCTGTGAAGCTCTTAGAACTCGTTTTAGCCCAGACGACATGACAAGACGTTATTTTCTACAATGGTCACTGTGTTAGACGAGTGAATTCTTGTTGTGACGCAAACACGGAATTGGTCTGAAGACGTACGTCTCAAGGACTCGCCTATAAGGCAACACATCGAATCTTTTCCTTTGTTTCACAGATCCACCTTGTAGCATGAGCACGAGGTCTCTACGGCTCTTTGATCATATGGTTCATGTCGCCTGACACGTCATGGAAAGTAAAGAATTCTCATATGTTACTCTTTGTGTTGGAGCGTCACAAGGTGTCCCAAGCTGCCTTCACATACGCACTGGAATCCTGATCTTCTGATGTTCTTTCTTGTCCAAAGTATTCACAGCGATAGTGACAGTGATGTCCACCATGCTCTTTCTGTGTCACGCTCCACTTAGAGGCCTCCCCTCATCCAAACTGAACTGCCGGGCTGCTGTCTGACCCTGACATCACATTTCTCCTGAATGTGATCTTCAATCCTTGATGACTTGTACGAAAGACACAGACAGCAAACGTGTGACTCTGTGTTGTCTTTGCAGACAAACACGCTCACATTTTAGGTGTCTGGGTAGAGGGTGTAGAAGGCACGACGAACACAAGAAGTGCAGAAGCCCACGGAAGCAGAGACGGGTGGATGATTGATTCCACATACTTTCTGAAAGGGAATGTCCAATCGCTCGCTGTGAGTTTTCCAGACAGTTTCCTGATGTGTTCACATGTGGTCTCAGTCAGATATTACTCAGACTTTAAGCTGGTCACTGGTCATAGTGATAGTTACCCATAGGTAATGTTTGGCAGTACCTGGACTTGCATTAAATTTTATGTCTAGAGAAGTTGACCACCACAGCATAGTGTTAGACAGTGGGCATATGTGTGGTTTGAATGTCAGTCTGTGTACATTATTGTTCACTAAGTGTGCCAAAGAAACTGAGCTTAAATGAGTGAGGGGGTGGTGTAGTGACGCACGTCTCTGAATCGATGTGGATCATTCCAGTAGACCAAATGGAAATGAATCTGCCTGGGGGAGTCAGACCTGTGATGTCAACAAAAGAAAAATGCTGCTTGGCCCTGAGACAGTCAGACATTAACAGCCCAAGATCCCAAGTGAGCTAAGAGCTCTATACATTTATTTAGATTTATTTTCTCTTTCCAACAAATAAACTTCCCTTAGAAATTCATAAAAAATCAAAAATCTCCTGTTTCTGTTTGAGAGATACAGACACATTAAACTGAGCATGGACCATTTCCTCTCTTGACTGGCATATTGTAATATCTTTTAGGACCAACTGTCTGGATCTGACACCAGAGGACTTGTTGGGTGACAGTGTTGATGAGTGTTTGCATTCTAGACCCTGAGAGCCACAGATTTGAATCAACAGATTCAGGGGATAGAAGCTGTGTTTATCACCCACAGACTTGGTCCAAAGCTGACCCTGACACTCAGCATATGACTCAACACAACACGCCCATCTTAACCCTAATTCTAGTCATTACTGTCTGCAGTGAGTGTATTTAGCTCTAATAAGCAGGTTTCTCTCCTACTACTGAAGAACAAAATGAAGTTTGGACAGAAGCTGATGCTCATAAAGTTTCTGACATCAGCTTTAGTGCTCATTGGCTTCATCGCCCCAAAATCTATTTTTCTGTTTCGTTCGATTTGACTTGTGACGGTTCTTTGTCGCCTCAGTCTGATGGTTTGTCGTCACGAATTTTCACAAGATTCCTCTTGACATTTTCAATTTGGAACCTTTTCGAACGGCTGCACCTGCAGTTTGATCACACAGGATTCCTCCTGAGCCGTTTGTGTCACGGTGCTTTGAAAAGTCGCACATCAAAGTGCTGATTGCCAGACTCCTCTGCAGCTACAGACGGCCGCTAATTGTCTGCAGTCCGGCGTGACTCAGGTTTGTGTTTGTTTGATGGTCACTCCAGTGCTTTGTCAGTGGTCTTCATGTTTTCTTGTCTCTTTTGAGAAAGAGCACATGGAGGAGTTTAAAGTTGAAAGTAGCGGTGGTCCCACCTCACTTCTTTGGTGGTACGGGGACATTTCCTTGGGTCTGTGATGTGCTTATATATTAGTATATTTAGAAAACCCTACTTTCATATACACATGTTGGTTGTGTGACTGTTAAATTCTTTAACATGATAAAGAACATCTAAAGAACTCACTCCAAAGAGAACGGAGTAATCTGATTACTGAAGTGCATGGAGTCTGAATCCCGCCTGATCCTGTTTCTGTCAGTTAAGACAGGACGAGAAAGAAAGACAAATACATTACCCACATTCACAGTGGGGAGGGCTCTGTTTGGGGCGGGTGTCTCTCTCCTCCCCCTCCTCCCCCCAGGTCGTGTGGAGCAGCTTTAATGACTGCTGTTGTTTCACACTACGAGCCAATCTGTCTGTGCTCCTGCAGCCATCAGAGAGCTGTTAGCACACAAACAACAGCAGCACTCCTGCTATCAGCAGCAGTAAAAGCAGCCTGGGACCTCCCACAGTTCAAGATGACTCCAGACCCACCCCCCACATTCTCCCTGATGTGGATGCAGATTAGACTATCATCATGCGGGGTGATCGCTTGCTGTCTCTGCCTTCGATTGGCCTCTGGGGCAGAATTTCATGGGGGTTTCTGACAGACGTGGCGTAGCCTCCCTCTGCTCTGAACGGCTGCAGAGATGAGCTGCCATCTGGACGGAGCACAGCGAGCTCCAGGAAGGACAAAATAAAGACAAGACTTTATTTTCCTTATTTTTTTCATTTCCTTGTCGCATGGAGGCCTGTCTGCAGAGTCTCAGATGGCTACAGAAACGATCACTGACTTAGACAGATAGATACTTTATTGATCCCCAGGGGGGAAATTCTGGTGTTGCATCACACATCCAACAGTCACCGCTGTTACACAGATGTTGGTGGTAAGGTCTGACTCACTCTGTTTCAGTTCATCCTAAAGGTGCTGGGTGCACAGGGAGATCCACAATCCTGAGTCTGGAGACTGACAGTCAGCTTTTCCTGATTAAAATTCCTTCACACAGTGAACTGGGCCAGTAAACCGCTCCAGTGAGATGGTCGGTAGTTGTTCAATGATGAATATATAATACTGCCACCTGCTGGTAGGGACAGTCGGTGCCCAGTTAGTTAAAGTTGACGTGTTGCTGATGTCGACCTGGTGTGTCTCTGCCTGTAAATGGCAAATGGATCTTATCTAGCTCTTCCTTGTTACTGTATATAATAACTCTTTCATTCACATGGGTTGTAGGAAAATATCAAAAATAATAATTTTTTATTAGCAGTTTATTATAGTAATTAAAAAAAATTTAAAACTGCACATGCTGGAGTATTTTATGTTTTGACAGTTTTCCTACTAGTCATATTACTATTAGTCTATTATCATATTAGATTAGATTTATCTATTTATATATCACCTTGCTCACAGTGCTGCAATATATATTAACCCATGTTGTCACATTCTTGCATTTACATGGCCGCACCAATAACATGCAGTCACACACTGACACTAAAGTGAAAGTCCAAGCAGTTTTTAATAATTTTATGTAAATGACTATATAACACAGGATCAGAATTCAAGTGTAAGTTGTTGACATTTGGACGCTTTCTGGTTTTAGCCACAATTATGCTTCACACAGTAACTGTCACTGGTCCTGAGCCTCAGAGGAGATATTTAGAATAATACCTTTGTCTGTCTGGCTCTCAGGTAGAGGTGTGGTGGTTGGTGTGAACACTGGTAGCCTCTGGCTGTGTAAACAGAAAATTTTAAAAGCTCATATACCCATCTGCTGTGTTTGATTGACAGGTGAACGCAGCAATGGTGTCCACAGAAACAAATAATGCCTGTGTGACAGCTGCTTTTGCAGTTTATTTATCAGCTCAACACAAACCTCCATCTTCTTCTTTGTCACATTTAGTTGATTTTTGTTTAATATTTAATATATTTTCAGCTGATGTCTCACCTTCCCTGTGCTGCCTCACTTTGTGTCATCTCATATCTACATGTCGTTTGATTTATTTTCCAGACTGGATTTTCCCCTGAACGTTGCCACTGGATTTGTCGACCGCTTCCATCACGTTTTCCACACTGGGATTTACCTGTGCCAATCTGGTGAGGAACAAATGCTTTTTCTTCTCTGCTTCACACTTTAGCTCTTCGCTCGTCTCTCTTCCGCTCAGAGTGTGTGTGGGCGTGGGGAGGATTTATTGTTGCAGAGAAAAATGACTGCATGTGAAGTGTAAAATCAGCCAGATCAAGACAATAACAGGTTTTGGTTTCCTGTTTGAGGCTCAGGGAAAACTACACAGGAGAAATATATGTATGAATAGTAGACAGAGCTTCATCTTCTTCACTATGTATTGTTATTATCTCACATTAATATTGTTATTATTGTTATTCTGGATTCTGGATGGTGTGAACAGAAAAAATTGTACTTCTGCAAATCTGTTTATATGACTGGTGCTTGTATTAGATCTAATTATCACACAGATCAACTGATAATCATGATGCCGTCTTAACTGGTATCCAAGCAATTTAAAAACTTGCTTTTGTCATGGCTAGTTTCTTTTCTTCCTTTTCTGCTGTAGACGTTTTTAATTATTATTGTGTGCTTGAAGAATTTTGGGTAGACATTTAGCACAGCAGCAAGGAGCCTGATTCAGAGGAGGAAGCTCTTATTGAATTTATCATGCTGTGTGTTTACATGGTCTTTAGAAATCAGGTTACCTGGTTTCCAAAATCAGGGTAAGGGATTAGATAAACTAGGTGGATTTCTCCTAGAGAACAAGGGCCCGTGTGCATAACAAAGACTGCTATCAGCTGACAGGAGCAGCTGTAAAGTCACCACATGGAACATGATGGTGCCTCGATTTTAAACATGTGTAAAGTGTCCTCCACACATCTAAATGAATCACCTTTCATTAGGTATTTCTTCACTCAGTCAGTTTGTGCTGTGAAATGGAGCAATGGTCTGTCACACCCACATAAAAAAAGAAAAACACATCGACAATAATTCTGTTCTATCTCTTTACAGTTAAAATATGTGAACCATGATTCCAGAATAAGACCAAGGTAGAGGAGAAATCAGAGGACTCTTCTGCTGCATGTATACACAGATTTCCAGTAGTCAGGTTTCCTAACACCCATCTAATGTCTTACTGAAGAGCATTCTCCATTCTCCATTAACACATTTGCAAAATGTCTCTAGCCCCCAGTCTTTTTTTAGAAACACAACCTACACAACATCAACACAGAGCTGTGAGGTGCTGAGATTTGGCTGCAGTTGTAGGACTTGAAGAGGGAAGCATGAGACAGTGTTTTCATCCTGATCAGATGGTGTTGTGTGATCTGTCCTGTTTCACTTTTCTGGCTGCGGCAGATTATTTAGAGTTTGGGAATAAATGGCCTCTGAAGTGTGTGTAACACGAGAGGATCTCCCATTAGAAAACTGCTGGTTAAATTAGCTTGAGAAACCTGTGTGTGTGTGTGTGTGTGTGTGTGTGTGTGTGTGTGTGTGTGTGTGTGAAAGCTTTGTGTAGCGCAGGATGTGAAGTTCTGTTGTAGGCGTCATCTGGAGGCGTTCTGATCCCAATTTAACTGAACATTTGTAACAAGAATTTTCCACTTGATAAACCACATGATGCGATACCTGTACAACCTCCAGTTTCCCTGCTGTCATATATAAATGTACAAAACCCAGTAAACCCAGGTCAGGGTGGGTGGATGTGCAGGGATTTTCATAACAATAGTAATGATAATGATGTGTATTAGCACAAGACTGACAAAGGTAATTTCCTGAATTTGAACCAGTGTGTTTGCTTTTCTGATCTGAACACTTCCACCACTTCGTGACTGGCATCATTATAGCTCATTGTCGTTATGTATCATTTGTCTCGTTATTTCCTTGGGGAGACGCTTCACTCTGTTTCTTCTACAATGTCACTGTCATTCCCATTTTTTTCTTGTTTTGCTGTAATGTAATAATGTCTGACTGCAGTGTGTGTGTAGGTTATTCTCCAAACACTGTTATTGAAATGGACTTAATTCGCCATAAAGCCAAAACAAGCAGCTGGGTTTAAAAACATTTTTGCCGCTGGTGATAGTTTTTCACATCACGTTTAATTATCTTATTTATAGTTAGTTTAAAGAAAATGATTGGTTGAGCTTTACACCAGACTCTGTAGGTGAGTGTGTGAAGGTCCTGTGGTTAAATTACAGCAGTAACCTTCAGCCTGTTGTGTGCAGAAACACATCCTCTCGCTGATCAATGTGCTCCGCTCGACCTGCTGACCTGCAGGTCTCACACACAGTTTCCTGGCAGAGGTCTCCTGAAATGGCTGCAGGGCACTCGCCCACAATGCCTCGTCCTTCCACACCTAATCCCCTAACCTCTGACCCCTGCACTGTGCCTGGTCTCTGATTGGACAGATGACAAACATTAGAGGTCTTGTGGTGGTGCTGATAGGGTCGTCTGCGCCGCTGGGAGGCAGGAGGCTTTGTGTTTAATTAGGTTGTGTTCCCAGGAGAGAAATAGTTTCTTCTCCTCTGGGACTCTGTCGAGGTTAAGAGGTAAAATAAAGCTCCACACTTGAGACTGACCACAAGCGCGTACGCATTTGATACATGTATTAAGTTTGAAGATTCATTCATTCATTCATCTTCTATACCGCTTAATCCCCGCAGGGGTCACGGGGGTGCTGGAGCCTATCCCAGCCAGCTTACGGGCGAGAGGCGGGGTACACCCTGGACAGGGCGCCAGTCTATCGCAGGGCCACATATAGACGAACAACCATTCACACTCTCACTCACACCTACGGGCAATTTAGAGTCCCCAGTTAACCTGAGCATGTCTTTGGACTGTGGGAGGAAGCCGGAGTACCCGGAAAGAACCCACGCAAACACGGGGAGAACATGCAAACTCCACACAGAAAGACCCTGGGCCCACCCCGGGAATCGAACCCAGGACCTTCTTGCTGTGAGGCGACAGTGCTAACCACTGCACCACCGTGCCGCCCAAGTTTGAAGATTTTAAGTGGAAAAAAAAACATAACATACATAGAGCTTTCAGTTCAATATTAACCTGACATACAAAAAAAGACCAGTTCATTACCAGTTTTGAATCTTGAAATAAGAAAAAATTCCAAA
>OMLM01021269.1:6492-16921 GCA_900302695.1 Helostoma temminkii | reverse complement strand
CTGACAATTTACCAGTTTCAGTTTCTGTGGCCTTATATTTTGCATTCTGACTCATTGTTACACTGCCACACAGCTTAGTGGGACACTTAAGTAGAACAGAGACAAATTAAATATTTTTAGTAACACCTGTATATGCTGTGAAACCATCTTATGACACTGTAACCAATGTGTCATTTGTTATGTCAAAGAGAATAGCAAAACATTGCAAGTATTAAGGTGAATCCTGTTTTGACAGAGTTCTCATTTTAGTAAGGTTGGACATTTAAATACATGGACACTGAGAGACATATCACAGCATTAGCAGTGTGACAACGTGGCATAAAAAAGCTGAAATCAGTAGCAGAATTCCTTGTTTCTCTGAAACCCAGCAAGGTTTCACAGCCTTTTGTAGATCTGTATTCACTTTCTCAAATCCTCATGACCCTCCTGATAGGGTCACTCCAGAGCAACCATGGGTTATTTTTGATTGAGGATAAAGGCAGTTACACATTCAATATACAGTTTCCTTTAAAAGTGTTAGCATGGCAAGGCAATTTCATTCATAATTGCTGTACACTGAAGATATTTAGGTTTAAGATCAAAAGATATGACATGAAACTTCACCTTCATACAGTAAACAAAATAGAAAATAGCACCTTCTGTATCAGATTACACCAATTGAACAGAGTTAGGTTTTAGAACATGCAACTACCAGGTGTTAAAGTTACAGTTCTGTGAAATGTATTGTTCCAATAAATAGCTCTCACTAACTACTGATGTTTTATCCATGAGTTTTACCTGTGAAAACAGCAGTTGTTGAAAATAATCTGAGAAAACACTAATAACAGCCAATACATTTATTTGGAATGTGTTGGAAAAAATAGAAGGAATCCACTGGTGCACTGAGCAACATGCACACAATGGGTTGGCAAAAGAAAACAAAGATGATACCACATAATTTAAACACCTTACTGGCAGTGAGAATCTTAAAGCCAGGTTGGAATATGAAAATTACATAGACACAAGTTCTGGAATAAAATTCTACAGATATTCACCTCTTTTAAAGTGATGGCGGGGTGAAAGAAGAATCTGCCCATAATGGATTTCTAGGTAGCATCATTGTTTGGGCTCACATGGCTGCATCACGCAGATTTATCTGGGCTGATCTTTATTCAAGCAATAACCAGTGATCTGAAGCAGCAGAATGAATTCAGTGTTATACAGAAACACTTTGTATGACAATTTACAGAGAAATGTATCAAAACGAACTGGAAGGAGCTTCCTTATGTAGCAAGTCAATGAACCAGAACATACTGCCACACTGCCAAAAGTTAATCACCTGATCTTATTGAACTGAACATGCATTTTATCTACTGAACAGGAGCTTGAAGGGAGAAACCTGCTAAAGCACATATCTGAAGAATACTGCAGTAAAAGCCTGGGAAACAAAGCAAAATGAAGAAACTGTCAGTGAGTTTCATTATATTAAGTTTCATTGACTTTAAGGCAGCCCATTCCCCTAAAAATGATGTTCCTGTACAACTAACCTGCAGTCACAAATATTTTGTGAGGAATGCAATTGCAGCCAGATTATTTCTGTCAACATTATGACCATATGATCACAGTTAGTGTAAAAGACAAGTTGCAAATACTCCACATATTAAAATAGATGTCCACAGGCAACGTATTTACGCCATACAAACTAACCCTAACTAAAGTACTTTTCAACAGCAACAATAATCTAATTGTGATTCCAGTTCAGTTAAACAGGAACATGATTTTCAGGAGAAAAGGTTGCCTTTAAAACGTACTATTCCAATACTTTTACTCAGTCATGTTGTTTTATGTATCTACATGTTAATACCATCAAATCAAAGCTAAAAATTGAACTATTTATCTTTTGATCTTTACAAATGAATTGATCTTTCCATTCCAAAACTTTGGTAGGATGTTTTTTTACTGTGTACCTACAATACAGCTTTTTCCTTATGAAAATATGAAAGAGTGGCTATTTGAATCCTCTTACAGTATACGACAAGAGTTCTGTGAAGAGTTCCTTTCTTAATATACAATACTGAGTCATTGATTCTCTTTATTTTCCATTTAGTCAGTGTTAATAACATCAGATAAGAGCATGCTCTGAGTATGCACACTCAGGGTTTATTAGATGTTGCAGAAACTACACAGAAATCATCATGTGGTGAATTTTCCTCACATTTGGAGACTGACTGAAGAACAGATTTTTGCACTTCATGCCAAACCGTACTGAAACAATGACAGCAGCAGAAATAAACCACTATTTTCCGGGTGACTGAAGACTGTAGTGCTGACTGTAACTTCTGTCAGCTCTGTGAGAATGGGGCTTAACCCCACAAAGTGTTTCCAGGCACATGTGACGTCAGGAGGACACAGAATCTCAAAACATCAGCACTTTCACTGTGATCAACATATACTCTATAATTAGTTATTTTCCACTGTTTGTACCCTATCATTGCATAATAAAGTGCATTTGGGCATTAAATACATACGAACAAAGACGAGACAGTAAAAATGATTCTAATATTCCAAAGAACTGTCAAAAATAAACTTGAAAGTTACCATCACGTGAAAACGTGCAAGATCAACCTTGATTGCATCATACATGTTCGGTTTTTCAAAATACAACAAACATTAGAAATTACATGCTTTGAATTTGTAATTTTTCAATTTTTAAAGTTTCAAGGCGTGTAAACGCAATGATCAACAAACTGAAGAAGATTTGTACATTTCTGGTGCAACTCAGTAAAAGAGCCTGACACAAACAGAAAAATGCAGGTAGTGCACCATAAAGATAATTTAATGTAAAGATGCATGTGGAAATCAGCACTGAAATTGTTTTGTTTCTTTGTGGTGACACACCTTCTTCAAGTTTTTCTGTCTAAGCAGCAAATCTCACTTTGTCTTTTACTGTTTTGCTACAAATAAAGACTAGCCACCAAATTCTTAATAACCATTTGCACAGCCTACAAAAGCATTGTTAATATTATTATTGTTATTATTTATTTATTTATTTTTAAATGTCTATGTACCTTTCTGTGCTGCCACGTGACAAAAGACCCTGAACCAGACCATGTGCTAAGCTGACGCTGATAAAGCTCATTATCCGTCATCCTCACGTGTTTTCATCCCCATGATGGTCACGAGCTCTTGCTGAGTAAGAGTAAGCGGTTATAATGCAGTATAGCAGGAGTTTCTACTGTGCATCTCACTCAACATGCACTGTAATCACTCTTCTCTATGAGCTTGTCTTTGCTCAGACCCAGAGAACATCCAGCTCTGTTCCATGGAAAATGTAGTGAATGCATGCATGTTCTTTTTGAACAAACAGAGTTTGTCATACTGATGCAGACTTTAATGTTAACTGCAGTGGGGCCAGTGAAAATCTTGGTGGTGGCACACTAATACAGTCCTCCTTGTGCTAGCTCAGATTCAGTAAAACCTGTGAATATGCATCGCCTACTGTTTGATTCTTTTCCCGTTGATCTATTACCCCCTATATGTTATATTGGTGATCTGATGTTCACCAATATCACAAATGCAATCAAAGAGAACATTCCTATGCTGATAAAGCACAAACAGTGATGATGTTTTAAGTCTATTGTGTGTAACATGAAGTGAAGAGCATGATTTACTACATTTTCCATGGAGCAGAACTGGATATTCTTTGAGCCTGAACAAGCAATATGCCTGAGTAAACACAAACTAAACCAGCTGCAACAGAGCGGGTAGATGAAAAATAAGGTCAAGTGTTTAATAATAACGTTTTCTTATCACTGAGTCTGTTTGACTTTAACATCTTCTTAACTTGTACCAGATTCCCTGGAATAGACTGGAGTTCCAAAGAGGTTCCGAATAAAGAAAATAAAGAAAAAGGAAGTTCAGAATAAAGACCCTTGACATAATGAATCTTTTTATTTTACACACTTTGGTGGAACTGAAGTCAAAATCTCGAAGGGGAAATTCATAGACACTGTGATACAAAGGAATTTAAACTAAATATTAACACCCCAAAAGTTTCCATGTGAACAAATCATTTGTGTCATGATTCATTCAGTTATTTAATGAATTTCAGTCTGAGTCTGGCGAGAGTAATCTAGCATTGGTGTAATGGATTCATTTTGTCTTCAAGGCACTTTAACCTAGTTTAAGAACATTCTTGAGTAAACTGGAAGCTCTCATGAAAAAAGCTAATTTTACCACTGAAAACACCTGAATGACGCAAATGTATGTTACTCCAGATTCTGGATGAGTTCTGGATGAAAGAACCAGTGCAGATAAACATAGTTTAGCACTTAAACAGTGTTAGGAACTGTTCTGTTTTGACATATCTTTGGTGCCAACTGTTGAAATCAAGAGTTTCTGTTGCTGCTACTGACGGAGATAAAATATTGCTGAACCAAACAGATTTCACCCCCATCTCAATTTGCATGTTTTCCATAGTGTTACATCAGAAGGATTCTTTTAAAAGACATATTCACAGGTTTCTTTTAATGTGTTTGAAGTTAGTTTCTTTTTTTAAAGGAAGGTTGTTTTACTTTTTTCTTTGTCTTTAATGTGACTTTAACTGTAATGTGACCTTACTGAAATGTGACTTCACAGTAATGTAGCATGTGAAATTTTTCATATGTTTGACACCAGTTTCTTTTTTCCAGAAAAAGACAATGGTAATAATGCTGAAATGCTATAAAACTGCTGAAATTTCTTCTTCTCAGCTTTCCTGCAGAACCACAGTAACTGAGCTACCGTCTCTCTTTACCGGCAAAACACCATCATCACTTCCTGTGATGGCACGCAAGTTTCCATGACAGCTGAGGGAAAAGCACAAACTATAAAGGTGAGTTTCACTGTTTTTGCTGTATTTTCATGAAATTTGTTCAGTGTGAGGGTGTGAGCTCGCTAACTTTCTGTGACTTGTAGGTGACTGTGACTTATTGTGTAACTGTATTTAGATACTGTAGGATGTTCCTGACTCACTATATGATGGAGTGGATTGTGTTGACAGTCCTATGCCTCTACCAGCCTGCGTGGAGTGGTGAGTACAACAGACATTTTCTCATGTTTTGTTATGAAGTTGGTTTATTAACACATTTTGCACAGTCCAGTGTTGACACTAAACTCTTAGGTTACAAATGACAAATGTTGAACACAAGTATCATGTGAATTTTGCTGGACTTTTGTAAGCTCCTACAACTGGAACCTTAGCCATAACCTATGATGTCCCTTCTTACTCAACAGCTAAAAATGGATTAATAGACAAATATAAACTTCTTCTGACACATATTTTAGTAAATATGATAAATTATAGTTATAAATACAACAAATAATGTGTAAAAACTGCTTTTTCTTATTCATATTTTTACACAGACTGTACTATAGTATAACATAGACACTGTTGCCAAACTGGTTTGTTATGATGTGATCAGACAAATATATAAGTGTTGTGCTGTGGTGTAAACTCTCATCTTAGTTTGGTTGAATTACATTTGTTACGGTAATGAACTGTTTGGGTCGATGGTCTAACTTACAAATCCACTGTCAGCTTATTTAGAGTGGTCTGTAGCCCAAATCAAAAACTATTACTATTGATTATTGCAATGGGTCAACTTGAGCATCTGTCAACTCTCAGTTTAAGGAGTCGACTCTTTAAACTGAGACCTAGTGAACTATACCACTGCAGTGAACATGATGAACCTGCTCCTGCTGTAGCCATTGTGTGCCAGAGTCAGTAGAAAGTGCACAGGAATAGGAACTGAATCTAACATCCATGATGGTTAACACCATTGTCATTGTAAAAAGCAACAACAAAACAACAACAACAACAACACCCATGACCTATTTTAACATGTTTCCATCAAGTCTGTGAAGATTCTCAGTCATCCAGCTGAAATTATCTGGAAGTTAAATCCTGGCAACAGAAGTCCAGTTGTGGAGTTGCATTATTTTTATTTTAATACTTAATAGAAAAACATATCTGGAGTCACCTCTTTCTAATTGAAAGAAGTACAGTTTCCATTAAAACAATAATTTAAAAAGAACAGTATGTGGAGGGCTTTAACTTTCAGAAAGATATGGGACTAATAAAATTTTAGTTTTGTTTCTTTAAAAACTTGAGTTAAGTGAACTCTCAGGTGCTCATTCATTCAACTAATCATTTTTATTAAAACTAATGTTTTTAGGTAAACAACTAAAAAGCTGAATTAGCTTGAAAATAGCGCCTTCACGCAGTTTAAATTATATGAAGTGGTATGGAGATGTATTGTCTATTAGGAACCAACTGCTTTAATTTGGCACTGAATAAAACATCACCCAGAACACTGAACATATCAAATGGTGATCATAAATTATACAAACACACACAAAGGAATAATAGACTATTTTCAGAAACAGGTTACATTCGTGATGTAGCTGGATCTGGGCTGATACTGGAAACAGGGAATTGGCTAGCTTAGGTCTGACTGAAGCTACTCAGAGCTTCAGCAATGGTACTATATCTTGCTTGTGTAACAAAAACTGAGGTATGAAACCAACAATATGTTGTTTTATGTTATGAGCCAGACTGTTGGCCTTAAACAGCCACAGGGTGACTGTTTCTAGTCATTATTTAAAGCTAAGCCAAGTGGCTGCTAGCTGCGCGTATATTTGACGGTATCAATCCTATGATTTAACTGTGAGCAAGAAAGCCAATAAGCATATTTTCCAAAACGTCAAACGTTTTTGCATAGGCATCTGAATCGCTAAGGAGTGGAAATAATGAAAAGAAAAAAAATGCTTAGGAAACTTTTATATCATAGTGACCTGCTTTTGAGGCAAAATACAAGCCAGATTTCATTATAAAATGTTTCATTTTATGTGATTCTGTCATAGTTGTGGTTATAAACTACAACAGTCCAATCCGAAAGCTCTTTAAGAGCTGCAGTTCAATGGCTGCATGTCAAAGGCTAGCGATCAATGCAGATAATTTAATCATTATATGTACATTAAAGTTAAAACATACAACCCCATAACTTTGCTATTTTAATGAGTTGCTTGTCTTTGGTGGGTGACGTTGGGTGGAACATTGGTTAGCTAGCTAGCCACTGGTTGGCTACTTTAAGAAATCACCTGATTTTGTTTGGTGTTGGGAACGTGTGGGACTTCTGCAGAGCTGCTGCTTGCAGTCAAACCGCAGTGTTTCATTGTTAAGACTCCATATGTTAAAGACAGAATACGTGGCATGTGGGTGTGAAGCCTTTGGGGTTTTTTTTTTTGGAAGGCACAGTTGACAGACCTGCAAAAAACTGAAACTATTAATGTCTGCTGTTGAGTATTTGTCAAAAAAAACCAAAAACAATCATAGTTAGTGAACTTTTTACTATGCTATTACATCTGTGCCTGTAAGTACAGTGCTGTGAAAAAGTATTTGCACGAGTCCTGATTATTTTTATAGTTGTTGTTCACTTGCCACACCCAGGCCTGATTACTGCCGGTCCTGTTGAGTCAAGAAATCACAAAAATAGAAGCTGTCTGACAAAGGGAAGCACGTTCAAAGATCTCCAAAAGCAACACATTATGGTGCGATCTTGACAATTAAAAAACAGTTGAGACCACTGTAATTGACATGTATCAGTCTGGAAAGGGTTCCAAGATTACTTCTAAGGCTTTGGGACTCCATTGAGTAGAGCTATTATCCGCAAACAGAGAAAACTTAAAATGGGGGACCTCTACTAGAGTGGCTGGCCTACCAAATTTACTGCAAGAGCACAATGAGAACTCATCCAGGAGGTCATAAAATAACCCAGAACAACTTCTAAAAAACTGTCACCTCACTTTCTTCAGTTAAGGTCATTGTTCATGATTTGACAATAAGAAAGGGACAAAAATAGCATCCATGGGAGAGTTCCAAGGCGAAAGCCACTGCTGACCAAAAAGAACACAAAGGCTTGTCTCACATTTGCCAGAAAACATCTTGATTATCCCCAAGACTTTTGGGCAAATATTCTGTGCACTGATGAGACAAAATTATATCAAAGTTTAAACATGGTGGTAGTGTGATGTCCTGGACAACTTGCGATAATTGATGGAACCATGGATTCTGTGCTCAACCAGAAAATCCTGAAGGAAAATGCCCATGCATCAGTTTGTGATACGACCTCACTGGAACACACCAGGAAATACAACTGCAGTTATTAGTTTTATGGGGGAATTACTTTTTCAGGCAGGTTTGGACAGCTTTTCCCCCCTTAAAACTGCATTTTGTAATTAACTGGGTCTTTGTTGATCTGAATCATTTAAGTTTGACAAATCATTAAGGGCCATATACTTTTTTTTACAGCACTGTACATAGCTGTTAAAGGAAAAAGAAATATAAACAGCTACAGCTGCTCTGTCTCAGAAAATGAAAGTGCAGATGTCTTTGACTTTTGGATTCAGTACATATAGATACACAGCAGTCCATTTCTTACTTAGTTTCACCTAATCTTTCCTTTTTCCCATCAGCTGTGACGGTGATCCAGCCCTACAAAGTGGTGAGCACCAATGGGACAGCACAGGTCCAATGCATTATCCAGCCCCAACCTGCCTTCCACCAGATCCAGTCCAATGATGACCAAAGCCCCCCATACCCTTACCCTGACCCTGAGGAGTTCCGTGTAACTTTGCTGAAAACCCTCCATGGCACCCAGGAGGTCTGCTCGTCTATGATTAACTTCACAGAACAGAAAGACAAAGATGTGAAGAAGGAAGGACAGGTAAACGTTATATACCATTAGAAGCGGAAACCAATCAGAAATCCAATAAGAATAACACATGTTTAAATTAAAATAATGGCAGCAGAATGAAAGTATCCATCTCTGACATTGTTCTATAATGGCAGTTATGTTTAGGACAGCTCACAAGACAAATGTGTTTAATCTAACAAGCAACATCCAGGCACTTTTTAGACAAGTTTAGTCTTGGACACCATTTGTCACCCGGGATAATAAATTTCTTTCATGAATTCTTTAAAATAATTTATCCATTAGGAAGCATATCATTCAACATTTACAGTTAAGTGCCTTTAGAGTAATACACCATTTGGGATAAGAACTCAAGACCACATCCATCTTGATGCACATCTTTCTTTCAGTGAAAACAGGAATGCTTGTGGTGTGCAGGAGACAATTAAAACCTTGTTTTGATGTGTATTTCAGGTGCAGTGCACTGCTCAAGTGTTAGAGGGTGCTGTGGAGGTGACAGTGTCTGGACTGAAAGCCACAGACACAGATATTTATCGTTGTGAAATAGAGATCTTCTACCCGCCACCATACTTGCGGCTCACAGGCAATGGCACACTCATTCATGTCTTAGGTGAGACGCCCACACACGGCGTTCAGACAGTCACATGCACCCACTGAGTTCACAGCACGCAGATTTCTCTTTCTCTTTGAGTCTACATCCAGTTGTTTTTCTTCACCCACAGAGGGCTGTCCTGAACAGGGGGCCGAGAGACAGATCTCACACCAGACTGACGAAGAGAGCGATGAAGAGAGTGAATACAGCAACGAGACGATGGCACCAATCAGCATTCCTGTGGTCGTGCTGGTGATACTGGTCATATTTGTCCTCATCATTATCATCTACTTCCAGGTCAGAGCATTATAGTTTTATTTTTTATTATTTTTATGATTAGTTAATGTTAATATTGATCTGTAGTGGCTAAATCAATCATTGAAGTTATTGTATTTTGATGCTACTATTTAATTTTATTTAGCTCTAGTAGCAGTTTTTTCCACTGTTCCCTCTCATCTTCCTGCAAACAGATCATCATATCAATTCTCAAAAAAAAGCTGTATTGACTTTTAATTAACAGTTCACATGCAAAGATTCATGGCAGACGGTGGTTCATTTTGTGTTGTGTTTAAACTAAATAATTGTTGAAAAAACACAACTCTTACTTCATATGTTGGTAAATTGTTTTAACCCTGTCTCCTAAAAATTATGTTCCTATTCAACTAAACTACAAATGTGATTTTTGTTGTCAACCTATTCATTGTGTTGTTATGCAACATATTACGTGAATGAATGAAAGGTCACATTGATTAATACAAACTGAATCACAAGGAGGTCGTTGGTGTGGATATAGGACATATACTGTGCAGGACTGACAAGCTGTAGACCCGTGATTGAGACCACAGCCCTGCATGAAGTTAGGTTTAGGTTTAGGTTTAGGTCTGAAAAGTACTTTGGTTAGTGTTACAGATCATGTTTGTGCTTTAATGTTCCTGCAGACATTGTGTGTGAAGTTGCTATTATCCAGCTCAGTCTTTCCCTGACCCTAACCCAGTGCTGCGATGAACATATTTTCTTGACAGAAAACGTAATCTGGTTGCAATTAAATGTATTTGTGATTGCAGTTAAGATATATATATATATATATATTTTTTTTTTTTTTTAA
>OMLM01021268.1:14535-25705 GCA_900302695.1 Helostoma temminkii | reverse complement strand
GACAGAGGCTCTAATTGACTCTATTTTCTCATTAAAGTAGGATAAGAAACGTTCGCAGTCTGCATTACTTTCAGCTGGAACACAAGGAGGGGATGGATTTACTAGCTGGTCCACAGTCTGGAATAAAAATTTGGGATCATGTCGATGAGCAGCAATAAGGTCAGAGAAGTATTTCGCTCTGGCGTTTTTTACTGTAATATTGAAGTGGGCTAACAACTCTTTCATAGCTACATAATGTACTTGAAGCCCTGTCTTCTTCCATCTACGCTCTGCTCTCCTACACTCAGCCTTGCAGCTACGAATACTACAGTTAATCCAAGGCTGTTTGGAACTGGCTTTGTGAGAAATGGTGGTAGTCTTTAGTGGAGCAGCTACTTCTAGAGCAGAGGCACATGTTTATGTGACACTTATGATGCCACTGGTATGTCTTTATTTATAAATCCATTCTTATGGACACCTCATATATCTTTGCAAATTTCTAATATAGTTTTAAATCACATAAGCCTTCTCTGCTATCCATGTGTACTCTGAGATGGACAATAGGCCTTCTTCTTTTCTGTTTCACTGTTACAGACACTTGAAACTGAAGTGGAAAATTAAATCAGGTCATCTGGTATCTCAGATTCTTGGCCAGGCCTCACTTGGAGAAGAGTTTGCTAACCTCAATGGTTAAATCACGTTTGAACAATCTAAAGTAAATAAAATGCTAATTAGTAACTATAGTAGTAATTTCATTCAACATGCTACTGGAATTTCTTTTGTTCAGTTCTGTGAAAAAGTATTTGCACATTTGTGACACTTAAATGATTCAGAACATCAAACTAATTTTAATATTACAAAGATAACATGAGTAAATACAAAATGCAGTTTTAAAGTAGTGATTTTATTTATTAAGGGAAAAAAGCTGCTCAAACCTGCCTGGCACTGTGTGAACAAGTAATTCCTCCCTAAACCTAATAACTGGTTGTTAACAAACAATAACTGGCAATAAGTCTTTTACAGTACTGTGGAGAAAATTTGCCCACTCTTTCTTGCAGAATTGTTGTAATTCAGACATGTGTGGAATATCATGTGCATCATACATCATCAAACAGATTTCGTGCCGAGGAAGTGATGTGTTTTACACTGACTTCAAAAAAGGAAGAGATGAGTTGCTCCTGCACAACAAGTGTCAGCTACAGGAAAATGTTCCACCCACAGAAACTAGAAAAACAAAAACAGACTGACAGCTGAAGTCACAGCTAGGTATTAGAAAGAAGCACATGTGCTTGGGTTGTTCATTAACATTGGTGTCTTTCTACTGCAAAGGAGCAGAAACACTGAGATGACGGCTTCCAGCTTCAATGTTGCCTTCACAATTTATCTGAGCATCATTTTCCACCAAAATAATGGTAGGACACACTGCATTTCTTTGTTTACAGATTACAGGAATTGACACAGTGACACACTGTGGCAGCTTTTACTTCAAACTTTTCACTATTATTTTATTTTACTTTTTACTATTATATCACTTTTTAATATTATTTATAATAGTATAATAGCAATGTAATAAAGTTATGTGAATAATTACATACAGCTTTTAAACAAGTTGTTGCTTTGTTGTTTTAGGACAATTTGTAGTTATTTGCTTTCTGACACAAAGCTGCCACAGTCATCGTATACAAACTGGTTCCAAACCTGGTTCCCAGTAAACTTTTATATGGAACACCATGAGAAATGTTACTAAAAACAGCAATATAAAAACAACAAATGAATTTGCTTTGTGAACAATATGAAGCTGAAACCCCACATCATAAAAGACTGGGAAAACATTTTACTTTACGTTTCCTTAATTTCCAAAAGCTCACAGTGTGTTGTTAGAAGAAGAAGTGATGCAACACAGTAGCAAATAGAGATGTAGTGGTTGAAGTGTCTGTGTTTTTTGTTGCGGCATTCATGCGGTACCCTGCTGTCAGCGGTGCTTTGGTAAAAGAGGAATTCGAACCCTGCACTGGTCTCAAAAAAATCTAACTTTGAGTATGCGTTAAGGTTTTGGAATCTTAGGAGCCAAAGACAGACTCCCTTTGTGGCTTGTACTCTGCTTAGTAGTTACACTGATGAATTGACGTTGATGGTATAATTTAGCAGATTGTTGTCAGTGGCCCTTGTTGTGGTAAGCTCATAGTGAATGCCAGCTGCTTTCCAATATCAAAGGGGGAAAAAACACAACTTTATAATGCCCAAAGCCCGACTAAAACTGAAACCAGTGTTAATTTTATCATTGAAAATTCTTTCTATAAGTACTGGATGGTCTGTTTCATGGCTAAACTATAAAACTTTGATAATTACAAAACCTACTATTATCTTTCCCCAGCTGAAATTTTTTCTGGCGTGGTTGTGATTTTTTATAGAAATGTAGGAAAGCAAAAGTTGTAGACCTCCAACAGTGTGAAATAGGTCAACTCAAAACAAGAGCTCCAACCGCATATTGTCCGCCTCCAGCTGAAAGTAGAACCCAAGCGATTCCACTAAGCAGTTTCATAAATATATGCAACCAGAATTTTGCCACCAACCTCCTGTTGGACTCTTTCAGTCTAAAGTAAGAAAAATATATGGCTCTGAAGAAAATTTTCAGAAGAAATTAAAATGTTTATACTATATCTGCCTTTTGTGTTTGCATTAATGGTTCCTGGAAACCTATTCATTCATCAGGTTTTGAGGTGATTCAGCCACATAATCGGACTGTAAATCCAGATGGGGTGGTCTCTATCAGCTGTGAATTCAATGCAGAAGACAACTCTGTTGTAGATGTTCGACTTAACCGCATATCACCGTACGTATGAAATTTTATTGTACTTCCATAATTTCTATTGTTCATTGGTAACCACAAATATGTAAACATGAAATCGCATCTTATTGTAAATTAACTAATGCAATTTTATAAAGACTCTGTAGCTGGAAGCTGTATTCTGTCTAACATGTATCTTTACCTGCTCTCAGAACAGACAATAAAAAGACACTGCTTTGTCAGAAAGGAATGGATGACTGTCCTAAACAGGTTATCATGCATGAAGAGAATCCAAGAAAATGGCTTTTCATCTTATTGAACATTGGGCCAGACAACATGAGCATGACGTATGAGTGTGAGTTCACTGTGAATGATAAAGGTGACCTACACCACCAGAAAATAGGAACACCGACCAAACTACTACAAGGTATGTTCAGCTCTGGGGAATATTTGTTGTGTTTATATTAATTAGAGCAGATGAACTAACGTTAACTAACGTGATAACGTGATACTAACGTAAATACACATACAACCCCAGTTTCAAAAAAGCAGTGTAAAAGAAAAAAGTGAAAACATAAAAAACAGTAGGATGTCCGAAGGTGTTTGAGTAATAATGATATTATGAACTGTAGATGATGATACATTCAAAGTCTTTGCAATTTTACGCTGAGGGACATTATTCTGAAATAGTTTGAAAATTTGTAGAAGCCACTTTTCACATACTTTTACATAATTGTCATTCAGTTCAGCAATTTGATGCAACTTTGCCCAACTGTGTTACTGACTTGATGCCAATAAATCTAATTAGTTGCTAAATGTTCTTTCAGCTCTTCCTTGTTATTACCACTTACTTTTCCAGCTTCTTGTTGCCTCTGTCCCAACTTTTTTGAGATGTGTTACTGCCATCATTTTTTAAATTACCATATCTTTTCTCAAAATAGTACATTTTCTCTGTTTAAACATTAGATTTTTTGTGTGTTTTATTGTGAATGGTTTTATGAGATTTCCAAATTATTGCATCATGTTTTTAGTCCCTGCCTGTATTTCTTCCATATACTAGATATAGTTTCTGTGTCTGCTGCAGACACGGTAACTGTATAACATATATAAGTACAGTGACACAGAGAGGTTCAAAAATATATATCTGAGCCACACTTTTATGGTTGACAGACTTTTAGCTCTGTTTTCGGTTTTTATCAAGTCTTTAGCAGCTTAAAGTTTCACTATGTTCACCAGCTACAGTAGTCTGCCACTTAGTGCTGAGCAGGTTATGCACAACAGCTTTTTTAAACCACTTTCCCTGGTATCAACTAACCATGACCAGAATTTGCCAAATCAGTAAAGTTAAGGTGAGGTGAAGTAGTAAGATGAGGCGTTAACATCAAAACAACAAGCTAAAACTCATTATAAAACTAAAAATC
Source organism: Helostoma temminkii (assembly GCA_900302695.1). Taxonomy (NCBI): domain Eukaryota; kingdom Metazoa; phylum Chordata; class Actinopteri; order Anabantiformes; family Helostomatidae; genus Helostoma; species Helostoma temminkii. Next base: position 21,517 of record OMLM01021268.1, on the reverse strand, counting down.
TGTACAGTGCAAACAGTAAATCAAAGTGGAACAGAATATACAAAGGATCATCTGGAAGCTTGGGCTTGACTTTTGTGTCACTACTCATTTAAGTACTACCTGGATGAGTAGTGAAATGTTTTGACCTAACAGAAAAAAAGTCCAGTTGCAGTGACTCAACTTCCAGATCAGCATTACATTACATTCATCATTACAACCCTGTTGTCTCTTTGCCACATTTCGACCTTATGATTCCAATTCTATTATTAGTTGTACACAAAGATTACATTACAGTCACTTTAGTCGCTTATTTTCTCAGGCGTCTTCCAACTATAAGTTAGAACAGCTGGTTGTTTCACATCAGATATTCATAGCTTTCTTTGCCCTAAGCTCTTAACAGCTCTGTTGGAAAACCACATTTTGCTGTGCACAAGCCATTTTTTCACAGAATCTGAATGTTGTTGCCTGTTAATGTTTTGAAATCCAATGAAGAACTGTGTTCATGTTGAAATCTTCTGTGTAAACCTCAAACAGGAAATAACAATTGTTTTATTAGGTCAACAGGAAACTAAGAAGGACTGTGTACCTCCCTCTTCACTACCAACTACAACTCAGGGTTATCAGTTAGGCTGGATTCTGATTGGCCCGCTGGCTCTGCTGTTCCTGTGCAACTGTGTCATCATCTGCCTCTACATTAAACTGAGGGTGATTGACTGACTTATGTCTCTTTGGCTGCCATCTAAACTAAACTAAAGTAGCTATATTCAATGATCTTAAGAGTCCTTGTAAAGACAGTGAATATATTAGTGCATGAGAGTGTGACTAATAGAGTAGGTAAAACATACTATGGTAATTCAGCCATTTATTGATTTGATAATGATGAAAGAGATGACCATTAAAAGGGAGGGAAGAGTGCAGAAGAGCTAAACCCTGCTACAAACTGTATCAATCTGTATCTACACTGTGTTATAACATATATTTTTTAAGATGTGGGAGCTAAAACACTCTTATAGTGATGTTTCATGTTCATTTAATCAATATTTTATAAATCTCCCATGAGATTTAGACCACATGTGTAGCCTATAATAATACCTCTATCTCCAGCAGTGTTAGGAGCTTGTTTTTTTTAATCCCGTTAGCTACATATGATTAAGAAAAGAAAACCATAACAGGTGTTTTACTTTTCTGGCCTGTGTTTCAGAAAAGGAAGGAGGAATATGAGAACGGCACCTATGTGGAGATGAGGAAAGCTCCTATGCTGAGGAATCCAGTTGGTATTTTTCATGTTAACTGACTCATCTTTCATCCCCACTGGCCTAATGCTGAGTGTGAAGAGAGGGAAAACATGGATGCAATGATGGTCAAGCAAAGTCTCAAACTTTGGCTCTGTGTTGTACTACTAGAGTCATGATACATTCTGTACCTCTGCTCATCTTTTACTGTTGTTTGAAATTATATTATTAATTGTATATTATCTATATGTACAGTATTTATGCTTTGTATACTGGGGCATTTTGTAAAATGTGAATTTTGTGAAACTTTGTTTTGGTAATTTATTTTAAAAAGCGAAACTCTCACATGTTCTGGATTCATTAATGCAAACTGAAACATTTCAAGCATTTTTTTGTGTGTAATGAGCGCTTAACTGAGCATACTTTAAGTTGGACATGTCTGTTTTTTTAATCATTATTTAAGTCATAACCATCAAAATGAAAACAAACAAACAAACAAAAGACTTACATAAATCTTTTGCTTTTTGAATTATGTTATAAAAATATTATATTTCTGATTTGCAGTTTATAGAATTCAGCCCAGTTTTGCATTACTCATTAGAACGGCCTCTACAGGGTGGAAGGAAGGGTGAGAACTGCGGTGAATCACCCCCTGTACTATTAATACTACTATTCTGGGTGAGGCCCAGAGTGGTTTTGCTCTTAAAAATCTTTATAGTAGTGTGGTACTAATTTAATTAATCTAAAGGCCACTCCTTTTTCTGTTGTTGTTAGTCATCACATGTAGCAAATTATTTATATTTTATGAACTAATGTGTATATTTCTGATCTCCTTTGGTTTATTTAATTTATCTTTTATATTACCCTATATTTTGTCTAAGTGTATCAATAAATGCAATACCCAATGCAAAACTGTCCTTCTGAGGTTTTGAGTGAACATGTAAACATGTGTAAGTCAAATGATACACATTTGATGCTTGTTGACTTGTTTACTTGCCTGTTAATAGGCAATTTGGGGTAAAAGCACCAACTACTACAAATACAGTCCGGTTACAATGAGACTGCAGCCGGTTGATGTTTAGCTGGATGTATGACAATGACCAGCAGAGGGAGACATTGTCTCAGTGATGAAAACTGCTGCTTTTTGAGGGTTTGAGGATTTTCAATTTTTCAGAGCGTCATCCATACAATATTATGTCGTGTAATGGCTTTGGGCTTTTTTCTTTCCATGTTGGTAGTAGTATTTAAAGAATAATATTAATTTTAATAGTTTTTAAGGCACGGTTAGAACTAAGGTACAATACATCATATGATTTAGGCAGGAGCTAGAAGAGAAAATAATTTATGGGTAATGTGCTATATTCATATATTAGTATTTCTTGTAGTAACAAGACTAATTGTCTTGTAGATTAGAAAATATTATCAGAATGATCAGCACTGGCTGTACTCATGAGCTCTCTGCAGTAGATCTGCCTGGAGGGAAACACAAGCATCTCAGGTCATTTGTTGAGAGGGAAAATTCTGTCATTCTCAATTATGCCAACACAAAAAATATAAGAGCATTATGAAGCCAGTTTTTTCTATTTGTTTATTTGTCTATTATCTCAGGATAATAGACTAGGAATAGATGCACTCCCAGAATCTCTAAACACCATCCATCCATTTTCAGAACCACTTTGTCCCCGTAGGGGTCATGGGCGCCTATCCCAACTATCATATGGGCAAGAGGCAGGGTACACCCTGGGCAGGTCACCAGTCTATCGCAGGGCCACATATAGACAAAGACAACCATTCACACTCTCACTCACACCCACAGGCAAATTAGAGTCTCCAGTTAACTTGACTGTGTGTCTTTGGACTGTAGGAGAAAGCCGGAGTGTCTGGAGAGAACCCACACAAACATGGGGAGAACATGCAAACAGAAAGATGCTGACTGATCCGGGAATCGAACCCAGGACCTTCTTGCTGGGAGGCTAGGAGAAGGCATGCTAACCACTACATGTGCTGTGCTTTGCATACTAGGCACCAACAGAACAGACATCCTCATTCAGGTGGGACAGTCAGCTGAATTGCAGTCTGCTTTAGGGACTGGACTAACAGTACCTGTTCCTGTCTTTGGAACTGGAATATCACACTGTGAAAACACTGGAAAACAATGCAACGAGTCGGTTTGGTTTCTTCTCACACAAAGAAAAATCCAAGTGCACCAAAATGCATTACACCAGAAGGCCCTCTCTGTTTATTGGTCATATGTTTCTGCCTCAGAACAGAAAAGTAAATTCAGAAGAAGATCCCGTGTGTTGTGGATAACTGCTGGTTGGTTGTCCTCCTTGCAGTTGTTTATTGTGTTAGATCACTTGCCCAGTGACATTTTTATTCATCTTGACTGTGTTTATTTAGTATCTAATCCTAATGGACATGTGTTTGTGGCTACTCCCAATCAAATTGCTTTGTTTGCACATTCGTATGTGCAAATGTAAGCAATGTATGTGTATGTGATGCAAGTTCTGTGATAATTGTCATAAGAAATTTAGAAAGCAGTAACTTTTAAAGCAAATGTAAATCGTTATGAACCCTAACATGGTTATTTATTTAATCCCAACACAATTGTCTTTATGCCTAATCCCAAACAAATCAATTAGTTTGCACAGTTGTTGTCTGGTGTTTTAGACCACATAGGACAACAATAAGATAATAAGATCAGCCACCATATTGGTGTTAATGTGAAAGAAGAGTGCCATTTTGGATCCTGATATCAAAGGCTGTGCAATTTTAAGGGGCAGCACGGTGGTGTAGTGATTAGCACTGTCGCATCACAGTTCCATTCCCGGTCAGCCAGGGTCTTTCTGTGTGGAGTTTGCATGTTCTCCCCGTGTTTGTGTGGGTTCTCTCTAGGCACTCCGGCTTCCTCCAACGGTCCAAAGACATGCAGTCAGGTTAAATGGAGACTCTAAATTGTCCGTGGATGTAATTGAGTTGTGTTTGTCTATATGTGGCCCTGCGATAGACTGGTGACCTGTCCACGGTGTTCCCTGCCTCTCGCCTGGATGACAGCTGGGATAGGATTCAGCACATCCGGGATCAGAATATGAATGGATGTGCAGTTTCATTGTCTGCTACAACTAACAAGTTCTATGCGTCATGGTTTCCAGCCTGGCTTCCTGCTTTGCCCATATTTGGTTTGATTAGCTCTCTCTGTCTGATCCTCTCTCACTCCTGGTTCTCACTGTCAATTTGCCTTTACCCACCTGTTTTTTCCTTTTTATAAGCAGGTTTGCACTGCTGTATCACAGTGACAGTTAATTGTCTGGTGCCTTTGCGAGCTCTTGAATGTCACTCAAAGAATATGGTCACACGTGTTTTCCTTAAACCCACAGTATGTATTGTACTGTATATGCAAAATGTGCTTTATAACATGTGGTGGTGTGACACAAGACCTTGCATGTATCTGTTAGTCCAGTTGCCAGGACTCAAATTCCAGATAACGTCACCACTTAGACTTAGAATCGTCACAGACATCCTCCACTAGCTTTGTTGGTAATCTTATGTTTTGCTTAGTCTGTATCTGTATGTTTAGTGAACCACTAGCTTGTAGTCACATCACTTACCTTGCTCTTCAGTTCACATCCACTCATTAAATTGCATTGGTTCTGTGCTCTCTGTGTTTTTTTTGAGAGGAGAAGATTGAGCATCATTATCATTGTTGCCAATTGAATTAAATTGAGTGAGAGTGTTAGTATAGATTTACATTTACATTTATGTTTAGGTTTATTTAGTTTAGTTAAACACTGAACATCGAGTACATACAACATACATACACACACGAGCACACACACAAACACCAGATTCATGCATATATGAGTGAAATATAAAAATAAAATAGGTAAAATAGGTACCCCTAAAGGTGGTGAGAGCAGTGGTGGATGAACCTGGTCCAGAGGCAGGAGCTGTGGACAACCTATGGGAACTGTTGGACTGCCGAGCTGGTTAGTATATTAACAAAAGCATGATTATCTTATGGAAAAAATTACTGAATTGCATCTTGTTTTGGATCCAATTCCACAATCACAAAATGCAATGGCGAATGCAATTGTGGAATAAAGATACTTGTCTGAGCCCTACCTCTCCAGAGGAGAAGACTCGCTCACTTACTGGAAGACACGCTCAACAATATACCCACATCTTTTCTATGTGGCCAAGAGATACCCCCACATGCCAGCGACATCAGTGCCATTCGAGCGGTTCTTCTCCAAAGCTGGAGAGGTAGTGAGCCAAAAGAGGAGCACATTGAAGCCACATACTGTGGAAAAGACTCTTCTTTTGAATAAAAATCTTTGATTCAACCAAATGACAAACATGCCTCATCAATGTAGTAAAAAACAAAGTTACAAAAGCACCAGCACCAATGTAGTGCTAATAAAATTTTACTATTAAACATATTTGCCAAATCAAGGCTACTTGACACAGTATAATTCACAGAGAAACACAATTACACACCTTTGACAAAATAACTTTTATTTAAGAATAAAACACGGACTGTGAAATCCTAAACCAGCACATATCCATGAGGGTTTGACAACCAGTCTACTCAGGTGCAGTTCTCACACACAGCCAGCAGGTGTCATTGTTCTGACTGTATCAAATATTTCTAGCAGTGTGTCGATTTCAGCCCAACTGTGCCGAAGTTGCTCAGTGCTTCATAAAGTTTGATTTCACGGAGAGAAGAGAGCTTCCGCACCTTGCTCTCAGAGTTCGGGCCTGACATATCCGTTTACCTTCAACTCATGTTCTGGCACCACAATGTGCTGTCCCATAGACACAGATCTGCAGAGAAATACTTAATGGTTCATCCTTGTTTAAAGACCTGCTATGTGCACCCCATGAGCAGCATGACACACACATTCATCGGCATTATTTTTTAAAATTTTTTTTGCTCACATTTTACAGCCCCTGCCAAAGTGTTTAGGCAATTGCCACGTTTGGACGTATTGGCACTGCATGCAAGTGCAGTATATTACATTAATACATTAATTAAGACTAACCCTTTAACTATTAAAGTGTTAGTAATATCTACAACATCTGTCTTACAACTGTGCATGTGCATAGCCTTGTATTTGCTAGTGAGCCAAAAATGAAGATAGCATCATCCATCAAATAGCAGAAGGATGACATAATTCACACTTTCTTTTTAACTTCATTCAAATTACTTCATTTGGTAAGTACTGTGTTTGTTTGTCTCTTCAGCTAAGTTGCATCATCTGTTGATATGTTCGACTTTTTTCCTCCTCACTGAGTTTGCATCATGTGTGGGTGTGTGAATTTTACATCATCATGTGTTTACTTTCAAACGAGGATGTTTAACACCTCTGATTGGAACAATCCCTGCGAGATTACAGTTCGCAGTGATCTGACATCAGTCATAAGAGAGTCATTAGCTGTAGGTGGATGTTTGTTGTGAGGTGCTCAATATGAATGCAGTCTCATGGGAACTGGGTGTCCTAACTAGTTTAAACTTTACTATTTTCAACTGTTAAAATGAAGGCACAGAAATACAATTATTGCCAAAAAATAAATAAAGAAAAAAAAAACATTAAAAGCCTAAATGGTAAATGAAAATATCAGTTTAGAAGGTTTAGAAGGTGTCTAATGACAGAGCATGCAAACACACACACACACACACACACACACACACACACACTGGAAGAAGTCTAAAACAATATTGAGGTTTCAAATGGCTATTAACAAAAAGAGATGATTTAAATAATTAAAAC
>OMLM01021265.1:58120-71139 GCA_900302695.1 Helostoma temminkii | reverse complement strand
GATCTCTACCCAACAGAGATTTTCAGTTACTGAAGACAAAACTGAAGGCAGAATGATCCATAAACAAGCAGAAACTGAAGGTAACTGCAGTGAAGGTCTGGCAAAGCATCTCCAGGGGGAAAAAAATGTCAATGGGCTCCTGACTTCAAGCAGTCATTGACTGCAAAGATTTTTCATCCATTACAAGTTATATTTAAAGTTGTGTCACTTTTCGGGCCAAATACTACTGACCCCCTCAAAATGTAAGTACTCCTGTAATGTCACATTTTTATGAAACCTCTTAAAATAAAGCTGAAAGTCAACACTTTGATTGTTTTATTTCAAATCAATTGTGTTGGTGCATAAAAGAAAAATCATAAAACTCACTGCCCGAATACTTCCAGACCTAACTGTGAGTCTAAAGGTTTATAAATCCATTGCATATTCAGATGTACCATAAACAGGTGTGTCCTCTCCTCTCAGGTCACTAAACTGTGACAGTTCTTACCACAAGAAATCTGCTGGCTGACATATAACGAGAATCATGTCAGAGAGCAAACATCATTAGTGGCGGAGAACAAACCTGCTATTCTGAGACAAACAGCTCACAGCAGAGCTTTATACGTAGACCTATATAACATAGCTTCTTTTTTAAGATGCACATTTCCTACTACAAAACTGTGCAACAGGAAACTTGCCTGTTGCTTTAAAAAACACTAAGACACTGCCTCTGTGCCTTTTCAAAAGAGTCACACTGCTGAAACAAAGGGGCAGGACCCAGCATTAAGAAACAGCAAGGACCTGTGAGCACTAAATTCCTACATATACCTCCAACTATGTAGAAATTCCTACATAGTTGCAATAGGTCTGTCTTTTGAGCAAACAATTTCTTAAAGCAAACAGTTACTTGAAGTCCATCTTAATTGTTTCAGATCAGTGGCCTAAAGAGCAAAAATGATGAAAACTGTATCACCATATCACCAAGTTCTGAGCCCCTGCAACAGGCGCTCCTGCATATCACTGTCTGCTGTGTTATTCCTCTTGGACAAGCCTACTCTCACTCCATGTCCAATGTTTGTGCAGCCCACAAGGAGCAGTTTGGATACTGGGAACAGAATGTGTATGACAAGTAATCAATATGTCTGGCTGAGCTGTCTTGTTTGTCCCGTGCAGAACCTCAGTAATGCTCCGTCTGTTCTCTGTGTTCACTGTGGAAGGAACACAGCACACCGATGCTCACAGTCAGGGGGAATGTCGTAAAGAAATGCGAGACCCATTTAGAGCGTGTCACTAGCTGAATGGCAACAAGAGCAAATTTGGACACAGTTTTTAGAATGCCTCCTGCATTTCATCAGACTTGTCATGTTCTGCTCCCTGACTTCCTGGTTTATCACCAGATTAGTGATCCCACCCTGATTACTGCCTAATTGAAGGCACCTGCTCACGAGAATATTTAATCCACTCAGTTTCACTTGCTTGATATCAAATTGTTTGTTGCTACTACTGCACCTCCTCTCCAGCCTGCTATCCTGCCTCTTCTTCTGGGTTGCCAACCTTTGTTCCTGACCTTCTGCCTCAGTGCCTCAGTCTCTGTCTGCTCTTGATTATTCTGTGTTGGACCTTGAACATTAGTTTTTGGATGTTGGATTCTGAATGTGAATGTTTGGCCTTGAGAGAATTTCTGAATTTTTGTATTTAAGAGCTTTCTGACCTTGGAAGTGGATGTCATTACATAGTGTTTTTATTTCTTACTTACACTTTATTACTTACTTGTCAATAACAAATGCAGCCTCAGGGCGGTGGCTGCCTGAATGAATGACCTCTTCAGCTCAGCTGAGTGTGTGAACGGTGTGAAGATGAAGCCTGTGCATCAACTGCATTCACACAAAATCTATATCAGAATACTCCTATAAAATTCCTCCCAACAGGGTTGTGCAGCTGTGGTCATGTTTAATTGAGCTTTAGAACATAAAGAGAAAGAGACATAGAAACAATGTGTTATTTCTGATTAGTTTATTGTCTCTCCCTCTCTCCAGTCTTTGTTTAGCTCACTCTACGTTCATGTCACAGAATAACTAATTTATCTAGAATATTAAATCCCTTCTGCCAACACACTGCAGCAGAATGAAAAGACTCTCCTAATGGTAAGAATGGTCATTTTTACACACACAGCTGCAATATATTCACTATTTTTATGATTAAGTTACTAATTATCCTGTAAAGGTGACAGAATTGTCAGCAAGCAATAGTAAATGTAACTTCCTCCAGGTCTGCATCAATTATGTGTCTCCTATGTGGTCTCATATGTGATCCTCACATCATGTGATTGGTATTTGACTGGGGTTAAAGGGATGTCTGAAAGTAGGGGCCATGTGTGTGTAAAAGCCTGAAAGTCTGTTTGTGGGTGGAGTGTGTGCATCTGCAGAAAGCATTCTGTCTGGCTTCTGTGTGTCAGCAAGTACTGGACTTCAATTTACAGACCTTACCATGTGTTCTGGAATTGTATACACACGTCTGTCTAAATAAATTGTGTCCAACAAGACTGACTTAAGACATAAGACAGCGGCTAAACAGACATGGTCCAACGTGCTGATTTGGTTTTGTGGCTTATTTAAGCTGTCAGAGAGGGACAGACTGAGCTTGAAAGAGCCTAAAACAAAAGGCAATAAATTTAGCATGTTGCTGCGGTGCATGGGCCATGTCAGAGAAAGTATATGGGATCTTAGTTTCATCAGGGGGGAATAATAGGAGGTTGTAGCCCAGTTCTGATACAACCCACTCCCCCATCCCATTTTTAGAGGTGAATTAACTTTTTGTTTTATAAACTTGTCATGAAAATGAACAGTTGGCCCTGCACAGGCACATGGGGTCCTGTTGGCTGTAGGACACCAAAGGGGAGGTCAGACAGCAATGAGACCCAGCCAAAACGGCCATGAAATATTTTTTATATGTGTAAATTTATAATTACCAATTTTTCTCTGTTGTCAACAAATGCGAGATTATTGTCCTCTATTGTATCCAAAACTATGAGTAACCTATAATGTCATGAGTAATTTATTTTGTTTCTTGCCCAACATTGTCTAAGCTGCATCACTCTTGAAATGCAATCACAGCTGCACAACACAGTTGCAGTCCTGAAATATGTATTGGAAAAATGTCACAACATACACCATTCATCCATCTTCTGTACCTTCCTTTTGTTCCCAGAAATGCAGGAACATATTCCACCCAGCAGTGAGTGACAGACTGTGTTCATCCTTCAAAGGTCAAATACAAAACATACCTCAATATACATTAAACACGTATTCATACTTTAGAGTGTTTCCATGCACAAAGTGTGTATAGCGAAACAATTTTTCTCATCTCTCCTCATAATTAATGAGTAATTACCGAACCACCGGCTCAGGATCCCATGTGCACGTGTGGAAGCCATAGATGCACCAGCTTAATCTCTCTCTCGCTGAGACACACACATCACACACGAGGATTTGCTTTTGGTTCCAGAGCAGAAATTTGAAGGACTGAGTCGATAAAATCAGTGACCTTCAAGGTTTTTCTTTGTGTGTCTGATCTGATAGATTTCAGTATCCAAAGTGCCAGAACAGGACAGTCACTGTTCCCTGTCAGACAATAAAGTAGCCCACTCTATTTCTCTCCCTGTGATATGAAATCTACTAGAGATGATATATTACACAGCTTGGGAGTCATGCTGAGATGCATTCTGGGTATTTCCCAGTTATTATTGTGAAAAGCTGGTGGTTTACACATGGAGCAAATAATTCACGCTTCTCAAACTAATATGTAGTCAGGGTTATGAGAACAGATAACAGGAGGTATGATAACAAAGCTCTGATAAAGCCACTGTACACTTTCTACCTGACTGAAGCATTTAGCAGCTAAAGAGTCTTTGCTAATGTTGGTTCATGTTTGCTTGATGTAAATACACACACACACACACACACACACACACACACACACACACACACACACACACACACACACACACAGTTTTTTAAAAGAAGAGAGAATTTTATAGCACTTGATAGTCAAGGCTACTCCACAAACCCACAGCTATTACATGATGATTAGCCAGTTAGAAATTTTAAGTGTGGAAACATTATATGAGTTACACCAGTAAAACAAGCTAAGAATGATCAAATAAATAAAATAAGTGATACATTGGGAAAACAGGGTGCTTAAACATTATGGTTCACTGAAACTGATCAGGTCAATTTGGGACCCAGAGGAGGTGACATCATAGGAAGTGAAGCGAGGCTTTCTGAATTTACAATTTTAAAAGTCTTTGCAGATATTAAAAGAATCTACAGTTGTGGGTGTAATTACAGTAAAAAGAAAAGTTTAATAATATATTTTGTGAATAGTTTTGATTTTACATTTGATTTTGTATATTTACTTTTTGTCAGAAACCAGGCAGCAAGTAGATTCAAAAACCAAAGTCTGGCAACACAAGATGAGTTTATTAAAAGCTCGAAGCAGATGTTAAAGCAGTAGAAGTGAGGAGGTGAATGACTTCTGGGTCGGACACTGCACATAAAAGAAGTATGTCAGACAGTAGTTGGATACAGGTAAGTAATTGGAGAAGCTGGATGTAAATACACAGCAGAGTTAGAGCCAACAGGGACACGGGTAAGAAACAGGTAAATAATGGATGATGACTGCACAGGGAAGGTATAGGTGACTGACAGGAGCTGAGCCCGGTCACAAGATGGTTGACTGAGAGAAGATGGCTTCCTTCTTGGTGTTCTCCACATTTCTGTAGGTAGTAAGAGTCCCACAAGCAGTGAGAGAGCACAGACAGGAAAATGACCATACATGGATAAAAACCAGGAATCAGGCAGGAGACCATAACATAACATAAGTTGGTATTATGCGACTGTGAGATGTTTTATTTAGTAGTGTACTCTTATTTTGACAGTCTGCGATTTGAAAGGAAACATCCTTTGGAGGAAGGCCACATGTGTGTCAAGCTCCTGTAGGATAATTGATTATGACTCAGCCTTCTTATCCAATATATATAGACTGTTTTTCACAGCCTCTATAAATCACCCTGATGAAGTCCTGGTGCTGAAATGTGCTGGACAGATAAAAATGAGTCCTCCAGTAAGTCTAGCAGTGTTGCTAAGTTGTTTCCACTTCTGGATGTACACTATCAGTCAAAAGTTTGGATACACACAGAAATGACCATGTTTCTGTAAGAAAATCTTATTTTATAACATCTAATTGATTCAGAAATGCAGTATAGACATTATTTATTTAATATTGTAGATGACAAATGTAGCAGGAAACGTTTTTTTAAATGTTTTTTAAAGGAATATTTACATACATGTACATAGGCCTATAATCAGCAATGTTATGTTTGCTAATAAAGGTTTATTCATTTAAAAGAGAATTGATCATTAGAAAACCATTTGCTATTATAGTAACAGCTGAAGACATGGATCATTTCATAAAAGACACAGTAATTCCTATGTGTGTCCAAACATTTGACTGATAGTGTATTTGCTGTACACATACATAGGTAACAGTTTGCCAATCCTGTTGATCAGTGATTATTGGGTGTAAACTGGTAGAACCTAGCCCTAGGCTGTGCCCCAGGTTTGCTCCTCATGTATTACATTTAAAGTGCTAACTCTCCAGGTGGTTAGCACTGTCACCTCACAGCAAGAAGGTCCTGGGTTCGATTCCCGGGGTTGGCCCAGGGTCTTTCTGTGTGGAGTTTGCGTGGGTTCTCTCCGGGCACTCCGGCTTCCTCCCACAGTCTAAAGACATGCTTAGGTTAACTGGGGACTCTAAATTGTCGTAGGTGTGAGTGAGAGTGTGAATGGTTGTTTGTCTGTATGTAGCCCTGCGATAGACTGTCCAGGGTGTACCCCGCCTCTCGCCCGTCAGCTGGCTGGGATAGGCTCCAGCACTCCCGTGACCCCTGCGGGGACTAAGCGGTATAGAAGATGAATGAACTCTCCAGATACCCCATAAAGCAGCATATGGATAAATTATTAGTCATTTGACAACTCACGTTTTGAAGGTACAGCATTGTCAAGTAAAAGTATAAACTTAATTCATTTCTCTAAGGATGAAAATTTCTTATTTAAACAATGGCAACAATTTGTCATTTAAAGAAGGAAAAGTTAATCTTTTATGTAACGTAGGCATATACACGGTCATTTTCTTCATTCTTTTTCTGTCATTAAAACAGTCATTAAAACACTTAGGGAACACTTAAGTCGTGTTAAAGCAGCTAAGATAACATCATGTCCTGTTGCCATCAGAACAAACTATCAGCCTTGAGAATAATACTTTACCAGGACAATACCAGACTGTGTTTGACTGCTACCACCTAGAAGAGCCTTTGAGGGTGAGTGTTGTAAAAATGACTGTAGGCTTGTTGCCATGTATTGTTAACACTGAATTAGTCCTAGGACTCAAATGTAATACATCACAGGTACTATCCATTATCCCATCTGCTTCTCCTCTTTCTCCTCTGTTTGAAAGGGTGCTAAAGCATAACTTTGGGTTTTCTTTGGATCCTTTACGAATCTGAAACCAATTTCCACCACAATTATCAAGTCAACAATAAACAAGTTCTTCCTTATTTGTTCTGCCAACTACTCGTGCTTTTGTGTACTCTAATGTAAAATGTTATCCTCTGAGTGGTTTCAATTTTATGTATGCCTTTTACTTGCTGACCTTTCTTCCAGCCTTTCTTTGTTTCCCTCATAATTCCTTTTGTGCCAGATTTAGTGATGCTGATCACAAATATGATGTTACGTTGTTCTTTTGTTTTTGAAAAATGTTCATTTTATAATTTAATTTTGTCATGGTTGGTCAGGTTTAGCTTACTGGCAATCTTTACACATGGTCTGCCTTAAAAATAACAAATGAACAAATAAAGAAAAACACTTATTATAAAATTGACCCCCATCTTCAGGGAAAGAAATCCAGGTATAAAGGTATGTCGTCTTTTCTTAAATCAACTTTTAAAAATATTTTGTGTGAAGACATTTAATTTGTACTACTAGCTAGCTTAGTTGATATAAGATATAAGATATAAGAAGTCATCTCAAGGTACTTTCAAAGTCGTGTATCTTCAGTAAGACAGTGATGAATGACATACACAGGCTCCAGCAGCTTGAGGAGGCAACACTAAACAAGCAGAAATGGATCTAATAATTTTATTTTTCCATTATTTTGACTTTATCTTGATCAAAGATGCAAAGATGATATTTAGGAATATTCTGCTACCTAAAGAAATGGACTGTAATATGAAGGCTGTCAATGCTAAATATTGTTTTGTTTTGTTCATTTAATCTTATAACAAATTGAATCAACTCACCAAGACAAATTCCTTGTATGGGAAAACTTACTTACATAAACTAGATTTGCTCTCTGTGAAATTACCTGCTATGCTCACACCTGGGCTGCATGTGCCCCTGTGCATTCTGCTGTATGTTTTTGCTTGTACAATAAGATCCTTATCTTGCCTAGGGCACCAAAATGGCTAGAGCCCTGAGTGAGAGGCAGGGTACAGCCTGCACAGGTCGCCAGTCTATCACATGGCTGACACATAGAGACAACCATTCACAATCACATTCACACCTATGGTCAATTTACAGTCGGCAATTTACCTAATTGCACATCTTTGACTGTGGGAGGAAGCTGGAAGAGGAAACCCACACAGACACAGGGAGAACATGCAAACTCCACACCTGGCACCCGGCCAACCAGTGGATTCAAACTGAGGTCACTCTAGCTGTGATTTGTGCTTTAAAACACTATGTTAAAAAGATCTCTAACTCCGTTAAACAGCTTTGCCATTAGATGAACTGTTATAAGCAACAACATGCAATATTCTAACACGACGCACACAGTTAATGGTTGATCACACACTAAGTCAAATCTCAGAGTGTTGAAAATTACAGATAAAATTTGTGTAAAAGCAGAAATGGGCAGCTCACCTATAATCTACTAAATATTTATATATTAACTAAATTGGTTTAGAGAACCACAGTGGAGGAAAATGCTTCACAGGTTATCAGAATAGTGTTACATCACATTTACACATCGGCCCACTCCAGCCTGCTCGCACTCTCAAATTCATTAGCCTCTCCTTTCTTTTCTCCTCATATCTGGTGTGGTTTGTTAATCCTATATGTTGCCTTCTCATCTTCCTTTCATATTTCCAGCCTGTGATTGATTGTCTGTCTCACTGTTGCCACATCTGTTTCCCTCTTTGAGTTGCTGACAAGATGAGGACTGGATTTTCTTTTCACACATTGACAGCACCAATTTTCCTCTTCAATGAGATGATGTGAAAGTAATTGCACATTTTATTCTGCTCTCTGTGTGAATGTAATGCCTGGTTGGAATAACCAATAGGTGGCAGGAAGGGCTGATTGCCTTCCGTCTCTTCAAACAAGTCCCTGCTGTATAAACGTTGAACTGATAGCCGTTCAGATACATGCATGAGAGAGGTGGAAATTCATAAAGCCCTGAAATTATGTATAGAGTAAGTAAATTATGCACAAGTGTGTTCATACTGGTAGTTTTACATTTTGTAGCCCATTACCTACAACTGTACACTTTAGGTGATTGCTAACCATTTTAGCATAGCATGAGCTTTCAAATTCATTTTCTAAGAGGGTGTCTGAAAGTTACAGCAATGTCCCCCATGAATGTGATCTTCAAACTACACTGTATACTGGGAAATCTACCAACATGGAAGTTTTGTTTCCTTGAGAGTGCAAGCTCAGAAGTTCATTCAACTCGTTATTTCAAGAAACTAAAGTCAACAACTTGTGTCTATAAGTTCTAATAAAAAACTAGAAATTTGCTTGAAAATGTTGATGTTAAATTAATTTAAAAATGGCTTATTTATAGTACATTAAAACTAAATAACTATTTTTTCCTGTCAGATTCAACTGTTTAAAATAGCACACCATTGCTGTGCTGCACACGATGCTGTGCTTCCAACTTCATGGCAACAGTTTGAGGAAGGTCCTTTTCTATTTCAAACACTGGCGGAAATTTTACAAGAAAAGTTGAAACTGCTATTGCTGCAAAAGAGGGACCAACTCCTTATTAAAGTATATGTGGTGTAATGATCAGGAAAACAAATACTTTTGTGGTTATGGGAACATTTGAGAAGCTAAAACAGAAACACATTATTTGTATGCTTGCATACTGGGCTACTAATAGAGCTTCTGATTGTGACATATTTGTGTTTAATGGTACTTTATATAACGTTTGAACAAATGTATTAGGACTAGATTTACATCAAAGGCTCAAAAACTATGATTAATGGACTGTGGGGCCACTAGAGAATGAGTAAAATTTTAAAAAATTGTAAAAATTTAAGCAGCAGAGGACACAATATTCCGACAGTAGTCTTTAGTAAAAGTCACACGTTTCCCATGATGCAGCAGATTGCCTCTGTCTGTTCGTATGATAAATGCTCACATTTTTCAAACTCCACACCTCAAATTTGCAGCAAACTGAATGGTATATACAATCTCTCACCTGCAAATAGTGACAAGAATCTTGAGGATGGTCAGTGTGGCTGCTGCAGCTTTTATTGACGTTTTAGCCCCTAGAGGACCATGGAACAATGTGCAAGTGCAACATCGATATATTATCACCTGGCAAAGTTGGAATGGTGTTCTAACAGCTGCCTGTTCACACATCTAAAATGAACACAGCAGTATTAGCACTCGTTTGGAGTTGTGTTTGTGTCCTGGTCCCTGATGCCTGCTGAATGTTAGCCTTATCTTTACCCTCCTTAAAGCTTCATGTATCTTTCCAACAACTTCCACATTGACATAATGTAAAAAGTCTTTGCTTCAGTTGGATGGGTCTGAACAGTTTTAAAAGGGGCTGTTGATCTGATGCATCAGTGTGTGCGTATGTGTTTGGTAGTTGTATGACAGCGATGTGAAGGAATAAATGAATGACTGAGGGTAGAAAAAGACAAATAAAGTTTCCTCGCTAACCCAGTCAACCATTCTGTAAAGCTCTAAAGCATGTCTCCTCTGACTCATCGCAGCTGCAAGTGTCAGAGTCTAGGTTTTATAAAGACAAAGGAGTCCCACCTGCAGCATTTTTCACAAAGGACAAAAAGACTGTGTGCACTGATGTTGAGGAAAGACAATGCCAGTGGGAGCTCAGAGACTCGTGACACATTCAATATGCCTACAGTAATACTGTGGCACCAGCAATGCTTTTTTATTTGTTGGTTTAATAAATAATTATGATTATTAGGTTGCTCTGTCAATGTTCTAAGTATGGAATGGATAGAAACCAGAAAGCATATCATTTTAAATATTTGTACTTTCATTTTCCACTTTTTATTCTATTCAAGCATTGAACAGACAAAAAAAGAGCAATTGAGGATTAATTGAATGATTTAAATGTGTGCAGGAAGGAGAAATTTTTTTTTTTAACTTTGGCAAATACTCTGAACAAACAGAGAAGAAGAAGAAGAGTGGGATTTCCCCTAGTAATAGAAGGAGTGGGCAAAGCAAGAGACTAGAGAAGGATCTGTGACAAGCAAAAGGGGATCCTAAGATGGGAGGCAGATTTAAAACTCTGACAGCTAAAGTGTTAAAAGAGACAGAGTGGAAGTTGATGGTTCACACTTATCTTTATTTCTGAATGTGTCTTTTTAAAATCATCTATTTTCTACAAGCTTACTTATTACTCATAAATTACTCATAAATTTATAAATACAGCAAGAAGTCATTTATCAGTCATGTCTTGTTTATGGATATTGCAGTTGTGGCACCATGATAATTATTAAAATTGAACCTTGTTGAACTGCCTTCTGGTCGAGCTGATGGGCAGATATGGTTTTTCAGCCGGTGCAACTCTGTTTTTACAGCACTCTTCGGCTTTTTTTGAAGGTGTGTAAGTTGTCGTAGTATTTTGTATCGTTCACACATTCTCATTCTTCAGTTTTGTATTAAATGATCCGTCATCAGTGGCACAAAAACTGATTCTACATCATTAATAGCCTGATGTACGTGCTCATTTGCAGCATTGCTGCCTTCATAACCTCCAGTATTAAAGAAAATGCTGCTCTGTGTCAAATTTGTGACAGCCATGTCACAGTGACAATAAGCTAATAAAAACGGTAACTATCTCTGATAATGAGTCTTATTGGAAGAAAATGGAGCAAAGACTTGAACAGAATAACATTAGGGACATGTGGAGGGGCATGAGGAGCATCACAGGAGACAAGATTGTAGGGACAAGGTGTTCTTCAATTATACTTACATTTACATTTAGTCATTTGGTGAGGTACAAGGCAGCAAAAATCCAAGTCACAGAGAAAAACTTTAAAGTAAAGTTCTATCCGAAGAAGTGTGTTTGTTAAATGTATTAAAGTGCATTTTTGTAGTGTATTCAAATGCATAGAAAGTTGTGGAAAAGTTAATAATTTTTCAGCAGTTTTTTTAATATTGGGAGTGAGGCTGCTGACCGTCCGTGCTCTGTTTGCCCACTCAAACCACGTCCACTGTGCCCATGTTCAGTTTGTGAATAGAACAAAAATGCTTGCAGTTTAATTGCACAGACACAGAGACGGGGTTAAATAGCGATTTTAATAAAAACCAGCAGACAAAGTGGTATTTTGACATTGTAACAAAAAAATGTAATAGATAATAGTCAATTACTTAGAGGAAAATCAGGCCAATAGAGTGCTGAATGAAATTAAGGAATTGTGCAGGGCATTATTAGGCATTACATTTGAAAACTCTTAACCGAAAAGTTGTGGAGGGCAAAGCAGATGGTAGAGGGGCAGGAGGGGGGAGGTTGGGGAATGCTGGCCAGAGCAGAGTGGATTATTAGTGGCTCATGATAGCACAAGATTAAACTGCATTTTATAGCTGTAAGGGGAAAATACTAATACTACTACTTTCTCGCACCACTGGTCATCAGTGGCATTTAGGCTATCCTGAGGCCAGGTGCAATATTAATTATCGCAAGTAATCAGTTTTTGGAATTAGTTCAGGACTAATCATTCATTAGGTTTAATTCCAAAAATCAAAAATTACACTACCTAGGTGACAAACCTTGTCAAATTTTTCCAAAATTGCCAAAGTTTTCCAAAATGACTAAACTGTCATGATCCATGTCGTCTTGTCCACCTCCTGCCCTGTCTTCCTGTTTTTTCATACACTCACTCCCTGATCCAACTGGCTACAACCATACTCCTGCAATAGTGTCAGACTCATAGGACCACGCCCCCTTGCCTGGCCCCCCTCTCTCTCTCTCTCTCTCGCTCTCACACACACACACACACACACACACACACACACACACACACACACACTCTCTGATCTGACCTCTCGACCTGCTCTGCTCTCCAGACACACACCTGTTCCCGCTCAGTCAATCACGCAGCTGCAGCCCATGTGCAATCTAGCCCTCTCCATAGATACCTTCAGTGTCTACAGAACTCTAGCAGGATTATGATGTCACATCATGTCTTTGCAAGTTAAACTGCGTCCTGTTTTCCTGCCAGCCTACTCTACGCTCGCTCCTGTTCACTCCTGTGATTTCTGCCGGTCACTTCCTGGACAATTATGATTCCTGTTCGCTTCTGTGACTCTGCTGATTTGTTTTGGACTATTACTCAGTATCCCTGCCACTCGGATCTGGACCCATACATCTGGTTAACCTCGTATTCTGTTGTCCTCTGTCGGTTATGATTTCAGTCCTTGTTTGGGTTTCATATCTTCCACTTGTTTTCTAGACTCCTTAGTTCTTGTTACTTTCCTTAAGCTGATCATTTCCTGCACTAGTTAGTTAAATATTCTGTTTAGTCATTGAGTCCTAGTTTTGTTAGTTTTCCACTGGAGTGTTGCTAGTGTTATTTTGTATATCTGTTTTCAGTTTAGACCTTTTCCTCCTTGTGGAGTGATTCTCGCTTGTGAGCATTGCTTGTGTTTCCATTACCTGTTGCTATTTCATTTTATTCAATCTGAGATAATCCTTCCCATCTCGTCCTGGTCTGAACTTAAAAC
>OMLM01021265.1:45170-58100 GCA_900302695.1 Helostoma temminkii | reverse complement strand
GTCTGCACTTAAAACCCCATTTCTGACAAACGTATTGTTCTGAAACTTACTCATAAAAGCATTTATATGATTTGCATCCTCCATGGTTATAACAGCTTCAACTAATTATGTAGTAGCTGTGTTTCTATCTCTGTTACAGATTCTTATGTTGTACATTCACTGTACATTTTTATGTGCATGCAGGAAAAATCACATTGTTGGAAAATATAACACCTGGTCTTGATAGCACAAACTACCAGAGTGTTGGACTTTCTCAAAATCTACCATCTAGAGTGGTAGCAAAAATGGAAGAGAACCACCACCCCAGGTGTTGGTGGTAATAAATATGCAGTGTTGTAAAATGGCGCAGTGGTGTAAAATTGCCCGTAGGTGTGAGTGAGAGTATAAATGGTTGTCTTTGTCTGTATGTGGCCCTGTGATGGACTGGCGACCTGTCCAGGGTGTACCCCGCCTCTTGCCCGTATGACAGCTGGGATAGGCTCCAACAAACTCGCGACCCCTACGGGGACTAAGCGGTTTAGAGAATAGATGGATGTTGTAAAATGACAAAGTAAAAATGTGTGCTTTTTCTTCTGTGACTGAATGTTTACTATAACACTGCTGGTTTAATAGATTTTTTTTGCCCTTTGTGGTTTGACAACTGAATGGAGAGCACGGCTTAAATACATCTTGGTGTTCCCTCTTTTTGTTATTGTTTTCCCTGCATATGTGGATATCTGCACAGTAGCAAGAACATCTTTCGGCGTGCACCGAAGCTTCTCTCAGTCATTGTCAGATGGTGACTCATTTGAGCTGTAAAAACAGTGTTCTGTGCAAAGTGGAGCCTGGAAATGTTTTGTACTATAAACTGTACCAAAATACTACAAACTTGGATGAATAAGCAGGGAACCATTAAGAGTTTTAGATTTCTCATCACTTCCAAAACTGCGGATGGATGGTTGGAGTTGAATTATTTGACAGCTCTTGGGAGGAAGCTGATTATAGCACTGCAACACGAGTTTCTCGAACAGGTTTCCAAGGTGTGCTGGATACTTGTCATGCAGCTTCTTCATAGAAGCCATTTGACAGTCAATCACTTACCCAGTGGTGCAAACAACATACTGGAGCTTAGTTTTACTGGAATGCTGCTGTGTTTAATAGCAGAAAGTAATTGTAGCAGTTATTGGATTTTAGATACAGCAGGCTCAGGGTGAAAATACTTTCCTGTGCATTACCAATGGATCAGATGACTTAGTTTAAAAGATGTGGTTTCATGATGAACCAAAGACAGATTTCCTGATTCTACACTTTTTCCCAGCTCTAACCTTACAGTTCTATGTCAGCAATAACCACCATAAAAATGTCCTGCCAACAGTAAAGTATGGTGGTGTCATGATTTGGGCTGTCATTGTAGAGGGAAAAATGTATTCCCAAGTTTATCAAGGTATGCAACAGGATAATGTCACTGTGTCTGTACACAGCTTAAAGCCCAATAATACGGCTGAGCTGAAGGGTAAGGCAGAGTCATCCAAAGTTCCTCTTTTCACAGCTACAGGAGCACCAGCTGGTTTCACTTACATATTCCACCATCACTTAATATGTTTATTGGGTCTATTTCATAAAGGCGTGAAAGATCATGATGAAATATTGTTTGTTTTATATTTGTGACTCAAATATCAAATCACATCTATGTAGAAAAAACTGGATGTAACAATTTAGCTAACTTTTTCTTGCCACAGGTAAAAAAACTAAATGTAAGGTAGACATTTGTTTATGTGAAATCCTTTACCCTGACAACCTGCCTAAGGCGCACCTACAGTACAGAAGCTAATACTAATGCAACACCTTGCAATAAAGCCTGCTGTGCCCTCATGAGGATAATAATATTCAGTCTCAGTTTGTGTTTTAAAGATGTGTTGGCAGTTGTGAATGTGGTGAGTTGTATTTAAGAATCATTTATTGCAAGTGTGCCTTATAAAGTGGCAAAAAGTGTGCTTTTGGCTTTTCCTGAGAAGACAACACATATGTTGAACAATGGTGAATGGCGTAATTTCTGTAGTTTAGAGAATGTATAGATCCATGCTGATAAAATAGTCTACTTTGTTTGAGATGTTTACTCAGTGTAAATACTGTAGATTGTAGAGAGAACAGGAAAAAGGGAGCATTGAAATAGAACAGTCAGTGTGCTGAAAGGTGTCCATTTAAAAATAGTGTGGATAAAGTGTTGCACATAATTATGATTCAGCAGTAGAAGATGATAATGTGAAGGCATGTATAGAAATAGTTGTATTCAGGTATTGTAGGAACTTACAGATGGTGAAGTAGGAAGAGAAGTCCCTGCAGTATGTTGCCCTAAAGCGTCTTATTTCAAAACCTCTATATTTGCTCTCAGCTGTCAAAGGGTGCGGGGATGATTTAGCAACCAGCTAATGGAGAGCTATAAGACTTGTCTTAGTGCGTCTGCTCAACTAGCACTCTACAGTATTTGACAAAAATTGGTGGTGACAGCAGTAGTAATGAAGGCTTGAATCATAAAAGGTGAAAGGCAATGATGGCCACCGCTGTGCCTCTAGTCGCATTACATCCACTGGAGCCAGCACATCAGAGGAGATTTGGAGGTGAGGAAGAATGGGCAGAGGACATGATCAGGTAAGCAGACTGCAGCTTTAGTGAGGAGCATGAAGCATGACACAGCCATACTAATGCACATTCAGACAGCTATAAGGCCCTGCTGCCTTCCATACCATCACTGTACGCACACACATATGTATGCACATTCGTACTGTGACAGGCGTGAAAGCCAGCTGCCTGCCTCTAATGGGCTCTAGTAGAATAAACCTAAAACATTGCCAGAGGGGAATAAGAGAGGACGAGACCCAATGAGAAATGAGGGGTAAAAGCTGATGTTGAGTCTTAAACAGTAAATGACTGGGATTTTTCAACATAATTCACTCACCCTTTCATCAAAGCCACAAAATTCAATGACTTTTAAAATTGGTAATTCCTTTATTAGTCAGAGTTTAACTCTACCTATATATTTTACTTCTGGCAGTTTTGCCTTTATTTGCAGAAGGCGGGAAATGGCAAAGGTGTGACAGGCTGAGATTCTATAGAGCCATGTATGGTTTTGTAGTCAGGTTATGTACAGCTTAAACAAACAGTCTTTTTCTCAGTAAAACAAATACACATTTCCAGCAATGTTCAGCTGTTGTTTTAACTGGAACAGCTTTAATACTTGAGTGCAGGCTTAAGCTTGCGTTATTCATGTGATTATGGTATTCTGAAGATCATCTTTTAGTAGTAGAGTATTATGGTTTATTGTGTGCAGATTGATGGGTAAAAAATTGCAATTTGTTTTAAATGTGCAAAGTCTACTTATAGAAAAGTTTAGTTTTAGTGGCAACAGCTGATGAAGTTTACTTTATGATGCTGCTGTTAAAATCAGAAATATTACACATCCTCAGTTAAACACTAGGGCTATATAGAGTCTTACATAACAATTCCTATGTGGGTGTCTTGATGAAGACAGTAATGACAACTACACAAAACACACTAACACACATTGAATAAAGAAACAATAATAATAATAAACAGAAGAACATACAAAAACAAATTCCTCACAACTTTTCACTGCTGCTGTGTCTTTATGTCTGGGCCAATGAGTCAAATGTAGCAGCACAGAAACATCATTCAGCTCTCATACAAATAAAGAGCTTTCAATTTGATTAGACTGATTGTAGAACTTTCAGTTCCATAAATTACCCTACAGTATCTGGCAGAGACTCAAGGCTTACAAATAAAGTTCCCTGCTATTCCAGAGAACCCAATTTTAGAAAGGGCCTACACATTAACAAAAGCACAGCTGTCATCACTTTTGATAAAAGTGCCTTGGCAAAATCTCTTCCCTTTATTGAACAATATTTCAATTAGAAACCCAAATTGTAAAAAAGATGCGGATAATTTCAGAGCTTAATTTAATTTCAGAGTAGTTAATCAATCAAACAAGATTCCGAATGTTTTGTTTGATATATTTAACATCAAGCAGGAACCATTTAAGGGATGAATGGGAAAACTAAGCTTTATCTCTGTGGAGCTGGAATAATACTATGATGACAAGTCTGATTAATTATTAACGAAAACCTCAAGCACTCATGCTCATGGCCTCTCCTCCCCTGTGTCCTCTTGCTGGATGATACTCATTAGTGTAGGTCAACATGTCTACTAGTGTTAACAGCTTGTGTGTTTGCTCTGCAGACTAATGTATAGTGCAAATAGCCGTCATCCCTCATTTCTACATCACAGACACTTTATGACAGGCTTCACCTTGACATGAAGGTGAGATGAATCTGTGTGGTTCTGGGGTGCTGCCTAATACCTCTACAAATCAGGTTAAGCCACTGAAATCTGCATTTTCAAGATATGGCATTACTAATTAGTCAGCGATGATGGTTCACCATACACAAGTGAGACATGGAAAGATGAGCCCGTTTTCATTGAACTGTGTCACTCTGTCACTCACTCACTGATCAGTCTAACCACGCACACCTGTTCACTCCTTCGCTGTTCTACTCCCAGTGCCAATTAGTCCAATCACATCCATCTGTGTCACTCCTTTTTAAGCTGTTGTGTTTCCCATAGTTCTGATGATAGTTCAGTTGGTAGAGCAGTCGTCTTCCAACCCCAGGGTTGTGGGTTCAATTCCCAGTTCCTGCTGGCTACATGCTGAGGTGTCCTTGGGCAAGACACTGATACCCATAGTAGTCCCACACTTGTAAGTCGCTTTGGATAAAAGCATCTGCTAAATGTAAATGTTTCAAGGCTTGCCTTTATGTTTTCCTGTCTATTCACTTACCTGCCCCGTTCCTGGCTTCGGTGTCCACTTACCTGCCTCGTTCCTGTCCTCACTCACCTGCTTTTCGGTGCATTCACTCACCTGTCCACACCTTCTCCACTCTTAACCACGCCACTGCTACGTTCTCTCTGCTTTGTTTGGTTTCCACACACTTTGTCACTCACTCACTTATCACTTGTCTTACCACGCATACCTGTTCACTCCCTCTCTGTTCTCCCCCCTCTGCCAATTAGTCCAATCACATCCACCTGTGTCACTTTTTTAAGCAGTTGTGTTTCCCATAATTCCCTGCTGTTTTATCTGTGTTTATGCCCTTAGTTAAGCCTGCACTTCAAGAGCATTTCTGTAGAATCAGAGATTTGGCTTTTTGTTTTACTGATTCAAACTTTCTTTAGAAGAACACCTAACAGTATGTTTAACATCTGCTGTATGATCCTACTTCCTGTTGCACTTCCGTTCACTGACTGGTACCCTGACATTTCTGTGTGATCTATGTTGGTCAGCCACCCTTGGGGAGAGGAACAGTGGTGTTGAATGGTCTCCATTTGCACATGATCTAACAGTCATCTGGTAGAGTCCAAACTCATCAGAAACTCTCTATAACTCTCCTTCTGTAGTGTTCAGAAAACTCTTTTAGTCAAACCACAACACACTTCACAACCTGTGTTGTCAAGATCAGGCCTTGATATAGAATACCCAGATTTCTCTTTTTAAAATAAAGCAGGGGCTCTCAAACTCACACATGATGTCCATTGATTGAAACACCTTATAATCCTAGAGATTGACACACGTATATAGGATTTGATCATTTGCTCCGGTAAATGAATGAACAAGTGTAATATTTCTGTTTAATTTCTTTAATTTAGATAGGTTTAGATATAGTTTGCAGCGGTTATGTCAAAGTAACAATCAGTAAGTAACAAAACTAGAATATGGAGTTACACTATTACAAGCTATACATCAGTGCTAGGTTGGCAGACAGGTTTATTGTGGTGTTGTCAGGTAATAAAAAATGTGTAAAGTATTACTTCATAAATACAGTATACCCAGCTATTAGACCATTTGAAGCTGGAAAAACCCAAACTGCACACACACCGTTTGCTCATGTTAACTGAGCTTCTGCAGTTGTTACTGAATTAAGATAAGACACCTCAGCCGATCTGAATCTCACAGTGACAATTATTGTATCTGCCTCTTCACATTTCCTGTCTTACTGAACTGATCTACTGATTTGATTTGACTCAAGTCTCTAGATACCTATACTGAACTTATGACAAATTCATATGAACTGAAGTAGAACAGTTTAATAATTTCATCAGTCTCCAACTGAGCAGAAAATTCATGTGTAACAGCAATCTTGCCATTGGTTGCTGAGTTACCGTAGGCAACTAAATTTGGAACACTGTGAGCTTTCTTGATCTGATTTTCCTTTTTGAATCCCACGTGTTGTTTACTCCAGGTATTGAATCCTGTGCCACGTTCAATGAAAGTGCTGCTGTCACAGTGACTGTCAAATGATAATACAAGTCAAACTGTCTGATTCAACTGTATTGGGAACAATGCTTAGATCAATATGATTTTTCAACATTATACATTAATATTAAAGAGACAACTGAACAATGAAAGAACATGTATGGAATTATATAGCAAGCACACTCTCTTGGCATTGTTTCAGTCATGAGGTAGTCACTTTGAATGGTTTTCCAAGAATCCTGAAGGAGTTCTCAGAGGTGTTAAGTACTTGTTGGCTGCTTTTCCTTCACTTTCCGGTTGAACTCAACCCAAAGCATCACAATTGGATTTAGATCGGGTGTTTGTGGAGGCCAGGTCATCTGATGCAGCACTCCATCAGTCTCCTTCTTAGACAAATAGCTCTTAAATAACCTAGAGGTGTGTTTGGGGTCCCACTGGGTGCAAACCAGATGGGATGGCATGTCGCTGCAAAATGCTGTGGTAGCCATGCTGGTTAAGTGTTCCCTCAATTCTGACTAATTCACCAACAATGTCATCAGCACAGCACCCCCACACCATCACACCTCCTTCTCCACATTTTACAAATTTGGACTTGTCAGCCCAAAGGACAGTTTTTAGTAATGATTTAATAATGACTGCCTTTTCTCTTTACTTAAGTAAAGTTGGTCTAAAGCACATGAAGAAGGCAAGAATCGTCACAACAACTGCTGTCAAGACAGTCTGTGAATTTAAAACCTTTCCAGGTAACAACATGTGAGTCTGATGAGAGAATGCCATGAGTGTGCTAAAGCTGAATAAAATACAATAACAAATAGCACATATTCTGGGATATTTGATACATTTTTGTTGACTACATTGCTCCATATTTATTCTGTCATAATTAGCCACAATAATTGAATGTCTTTGATACTGTACAATGTTGAAAATAATAAAAATGAAGAAGAACCACTAAATATTTCGACTGGTATTGTAGATGATGATGGGGGAACGCTGTTTAGCCATCTTCTTTACTCTCTCACAGGCAGGGTAAGTAAATACAGTTCCAGCCCAAGGACTCAATTTTATATTACTTAACACCTGGTTTTGACCTGATGCTTTTGACACGTTCACCCTGAGACCCAGCGGGACCTCCTCTTTCATTTCATTCATGTAAAAAGCTTTGTCCTCCTCTTCAGGTAACAACACTGCCATTTAGGAGGAAGGCTTTTATCTGGCCTAAAAGTGAAGTGCAGAAGGTTACTAAAAAGCACCATCTAAGTACACAGTGCTACAGGTTAGACAAATAAAACCTTTGTAGAGAAAAAAAAACCTGCAGCTTCACTAAAAACTCAAAGACACAGTGTTTTATGCAGAAAAATCTAAAAAGATTAGACTAAAAATAATGAACCACAAGTCCAACCTGTGCTGCCTGGTTCTCCTTCATCTGAGCTGATTGAGTGATTAGCTTGCAGTGCAGGGGCCCATGGCTCTCATCCTTTTCTGTCGGAGCAAACCCTTGTCAAAACAGAGGGCTTTTCAATTGATCCACCAACAAACTGATTTAATTAAGCCTTTGTAGCAGCCAGGCGTGGCCCCACATAATCAGCTTGATATTGTCTGAAGACTTTGAAGAGATGGTAATATCAAAGTGAGATGTCACACCAAATTGACAAGGATATTGTTATTTTGGCTTGAATCAAGCCAATAATTTCCATATTCATCTCCAGTTGGACAGTTAGTTTCTTATTCTCTCTGTTGTCACCATACAGGAGCGAGTTGGCAATTTGTTTCCATGCAGTGCCTTGATAATTGCTATCCTGTCACAGAGAAA
The DNA here is from genome assembly GCA_900302695.1 of Helostoma temminkii. Lineage (NCBI taxonomy): Eukaryota > Metazoa > Chordata > Actinopteri > Anabantiformes > Helostomatidae > Helostoma > Helostoma temminkii. The sequence continues at coordinate 49,986 of OMLM01021265.1, read as the reverse complement.
CACAGAACAGGCAAAGAGTACAAAACATGTTTACGAGACGATCAGCATGCAGGGTTGTCTTTGTGACTTAAACCGCTGCAACACAAAAGCAATGAATGGAAAATAATCATTACCCCAAGAGGGAAATCTGCCTGTTTGCTGAGAGTGTAGAATTAGCTGTTAGCTGCGGGGATGTGGTCTGAGTCCTGGGTTTTATGACAGCTGTGGAGGGTTTTAAGGTCAGTGTGTTTAAGAGTGTTAAATGAGAAGTGCATACATCTGTCAGAGTCAGTGATGTGCTAATCAGTGCTGTTTAAAATATTTTTTTAGTTTTAGTGGCAACAGCTGATGAAAGGTATACAGCATACAAAGATCCCTTGACTCATGCCTGATTTTTTTGTGTCTTTCACAACCTTGGGTCCTCTACCAGAGACCTGGTAGCCTGAGTGATCCTGTGATGTATTTTAGTTGTCCCTATACAGCAGTACTGCACTCTTCTGGACAGGGGGTTCTGATGTACCTGGGATCTGTAGGTAGGGGTGTGACGACAATATTGGATTTAAATGTACGAGACAAGATGATATTTTAGACTTCAATGATAAAATATACAAATGAAAAATGATACATTTTAATAAAAGTCACAAAATGCAGAAAGATTCTGTCTTTCAAAGACATTTGGAAATGTTTGCACTAATAATATTCTACTAACTTAGTTGGTTGTACTTTTTGAGTATGAATCATCATATGAAATGAAAGGAAGCTATACACACACTATAAAAGGTTTCAACTTAAACTCAACTGACTGGTCTCTTTATTACAGCACATGAACTATGCATGAGCCCCTAACTTGTAGTTAAAGCTGTGCTCTTAGTTGAAGCCTTCTAACTGGTGTGCTTTCCACAAATTGATGAAAAAAAATAGTACAAATAACAAAAATCAATAACACTACTGTTTTTCTCAGTCTTATTATCTCACTATTAAGCGCAACCACAATCAACACAGTATTCTCTTAATACTCAAAGCCCAAAGAAAGATTATGAAATTATGTATTTCATTGGTTTGTACCATAACATGCACTATGACAATATGGTTGAATCAAATCTAATTTAATCTGACTAATCTCCTCACTCCCAGTATCTGTAGAAGATACTCCTCCAGCTTGGGGATCATAGCCCAGAGCGCTCCTACAGTTCCATCACTGGGATCTTTTGGCCTTCACTTTCTGCATTATCTCCAGGTCCTGCTTTATGTCCTCCATATTCTAACATTCAGGTTTCAACATGTTTAGTGTAGTAGTGAGAAACTAAGAGGACTATACATTCAGGCCTTCTAAGTACACAGTATGTGTCTCACTGGATTTCATTAGGAATTAAACATTTTAGATAAAACCAAGCCCTGAAAAATCTATTTATAATATCCTGTCTGATTGTGTTGAAGCTGCTCATCAGGTTCACTAAGTGTGTGAATGTGTTACAGGATGACAATGATCGATCCTCTCTAGCAGTTTTAAAATAAAGTCTCATCTCCCCCTCGCTGCATGCCCTGAAGAATCAATGGCTGTTTTGCCTTTTTTTACCCAAAATGAGGGAGAAGAAAGATGGAAGCGAGTCAGACAGACTGACAGTCAGTCAGACAAGACTGAAAGCAACAGAGAGCAGAGAGCCTTAATATTTCACATCTAATGCATTATTTATACCCTAGGCCAGTCGGCTGAATCTGCCAAAGTGCTCTTGGGTGAATGGAGAGTTTGCAATTCTGTGCCACGTACGTGTGTATCGGTGTGAATGTCTGTGTGCGTGTGTGTGTGATTGGTGAAGCAGTGGATGAAAGACAAAGATGAAAGAAGCAGCCAGAGGCTCAAACTGCAAGATCCATCTGTTGGTGGTATGGAGCTCTGAAGTTACTTTAGCTCTCAGGTAGGCACCCTGGGTGGTCGGTGGTCGAAGGTGTGTGTGTTCAGAAAAAGTCAAGGAGGTGGGGAAGCTTTTGGACAAAGAACCTGCCAGCAGAAAAGTTCAAACCTTCTTATTTAATGAACAATATACACACTCAGGGACTTTACAAAAATGATTTGTTACATTTTACTTTTTTTTTAGCAGCAACACCATTATGTTATTAATATAATGGTCTGGACAAAATAACACTGCAATATACTGTATAGTCCTAATACGTTAATGGAACTGAATTCGGAATATGAAAACAGTTGCAACTTGGGAAAATGGTTATATGGTTCTCTCGTGTATATGTTTTTTATCCACTTGGTTATGAGAGTCATGATGATATCACGAGGACAACAGGAAGCGTTTTTAAATGGCCTTTGGGGTTTTTTGAATGTCACTGGTTGTTTTTAGAAAAAAACTGTGTTTTTTATCAGTGATCCAAATGTCTGCTAATGTCGGCTAGAAAAAAGTCTAATTATTAAAGGGGTCATATTATTCATTTTGTGGTTTGACTTATTGTGTAGTTAGCTAGCCACATTATACATAAAGGCCTATAGCTTGAGGTAGTGCTGTCTTTGTATCCTGGTGGTAGTGAAACAACCGAGTTTCTCAGTTTCTGAACCACCATATACTGTGCCCAGCCACCATGGCATCACTAACCCTAGCCACAACACAAGCTACTCCGGAGAATGAACACCAGCTGCACCACTAACACTAGCCAGCAGTACTAGCATTAGAACGATGAAATAGCAAAAACACAGTTACAGGACAGAAACAGACTTGGAGTGATGTTTGTATTTGTTGATGGCATTTCTCCGGAGCGGCTAATGCTAGGGGGACTGTGCTCACAACCTGCCTGGCTAAATAGCCACATTGGCTGGCTAACTTGCTAAGTAGAAGGCCGCTGGTGTTTACAGCCTCACAGTACGTTGGCCAATCAGAGCAGAGTGGGGTAGCGAAAGAGTTCAAACAAGCTGTTTGACTCTCAAGGCCTTTTTTACTTTTGAAAATGACAGAATCCTGTATCAAAGGAAGTTCAAAATAAAATATAAACCCTAAATTGAAAATAGCAAGTCCACTTTAAGTTACTTTAGATTTGTTCAAAAATCATATTAAAAAACTTGACACATTTATCTTCAGTTTTAACAGAGATCCCAGAGACACACGGCTTATGAAACCTTCTTAATATGAAGTTATGGTGTTAATGTGATGGTTCATGTGAGAGAGGATACAAAGAGAACCTACTCTCCCAGAAATGACTAGACTCACTTAAGAAAAACATCATAAACTGGCCCGTACACAAAAATCACAACCATGCACACGTAGTTTAAGCATCACAAACACATTTACGCATGCGCGCACAACCAACAAAAACGCACCTGTTTCATTTCAGTTACCTTCCACACCGCTTGGGTCGATGCACCTCAGCCCCCCCGCACTGCCCCCGCTGTCCTCTGGGCACCCCAGCTATGAGGGGGCCGGCAGTGGCGAGCTGACCCCGCCTCCTCCTCTCCTATTGGGCTGTGTGGCTGGCTGGGGGGTGGGGGGTTGCAGCGCTGCATCTGACAGCTTTGCAGCGGGTGAGCGCAGCGTGACTCTCCGGCTGTTCAGCGGGGACTCTCCTTCTTATTATTTATCACAAATATCATTTTAAAGACAAGGGGAAGCGTTTGAAGCATGTGGGGGATTTAACAATGCCTCAGCCGGGACCTGAGAGCGCAGAGGCGGACTGAGTCCTCAGCATCGCATCGCTGTAGTTACCTTTGGACACATCTCTCCAGCGCGTCTGCTCCTCAAGCTCCCTGCCTGCGCGCGTCGGGAACTAGAAGCCCATGGAGGGATGTCGCGATGCTCTGCACAAGGAGAACTAAAACTTTGGTGTCGACATGCGTGATCCTGAGCGGCATGACCAACATCGTGTGCCTCCTGTACGTCGGCTGGATCACCAACTATGTGGCCAACGGCGGTCCCAAAGTTGGGGAGAGCGGCGGCGAAGCGGAGAGAAAGTTGGAGGAGGACGGTAAAGGCGAGACGTGGAAGATCATGAAGAGGCTGGACCGACTGGAGAGCGTCGTCAACGAGCACATCAAAGGTGAGAACAGCGTGGGGGAAGTTTGAAGCCTGAGTCAACCTCCAGAGAAAAGTAGGATCCGTTTTAGTTTAGTGCAAAAAAATTCACTTCACTGTTCCAACTTCTGAAGTGAGTGTTTACTGGTTTCTGGTTAAACCGCTGGAAGTGGAACAGATGTGTTCTGATGCTGGTCTAAACAGCTTATTATATTTATTACTGTCAACAACAATATTTCATATTACCAGTTCACTTGTTATGATTTCATGTTATTCTGCTGTTGCAGTAAAACATAGACCCACTGCAGACGTTTTATACAAATAAGCCCATAGAACAATTTCAGTAATGACTTGAGTGTTAAATGTATCATACTGGACCACGATTGGCCAAATTCTCAGGTACTTATACTTCACCATTTCATGTTACTTTTACTCCATTACATTTTTTTCTTATAAAAACATATAACATATAAAAAATGTAATTCTGATGTATCATTAATGGATTAACGCTGTCACTACATCAGATGGTTAAAATCTGCTCCGTCTTTACCACAGTCTGAGAGTAACATCACGTTTTAATCAGCATTTTTACCTTTGTGACTTTGTCGAGCTAATCAGGACCAGACTCAGCAGCAGAAAATTCCACATTGTTTAAAATACACAGCTTTCTCAACGGAGTACTTTTACTTGTGTACTTTTACAGCTGAAGTATTGAGTTTGTGTACTTTAAACACCTCTGGTTTTCACAAGGCAGAGGAATTTAAGAGGAAAGTAGAAATGCAGCACTACTGCATTGATTTACATCTGTTTTTTCAGTCAGTGTTGTAGAG